>JARQZK010002945.1:42500-65000 GCA_030704885.1 Cynegetis impunctata | reverse complement strand
TTTTTTTGAGCTATCGATTTTCAGTTCATCCCCTGTGTTGTAGTCAGTTATAAATACCACAGGACTAGCAAATTTTAATCACTTTCAGAAATACTTTAAATGATATACTCAAAATGCGAAGTATGTTTAAAAACAATTTTAATTTTAATATATTGTGAAACTTTTGCCGAGTGTTTTCTTCAGGGCACACATTAAGTTGATTAATTCAAACATAAAAGATTCCTGTGTTATTTATAACTGACTATACACATTTTAAACTTTATGTATTTTGATATTCAATGATCAATAAATTCTGAATTAAATTTTTTTTATTAGAAATAATTCAGTTTCCTGGAAGGTTTTGCGTAAATAAATAACTTAATATGTTGTATGTTTTTAAAGTACTCTGTGGATAAACTTCTGAAATTGCTATTTAGTTTTGTTTCTTTTCAATTAGACTGTAAATTATGTTTAGTGAATATCTATCATTAATAGCTGTCTGATTGATTATGTTCAATCTATTTGGACTTTTATTCAATCATTTCTACTATAACTATGAAGATCACGTTAATTACAATGATATTCGAAGCGATATAATGAACAACTTCATATTTTTTGCGGATTGCTGAATTTTACTACGAGATATTTTACAATAATATTAAAGTAATCGGTATAATAATATTCGATTCAACGAAAATATCTGAAATATACTTGATGATATTCATAGTTACAATACCTGAAAATTAACTATCGACTTAAAGATTTCACAAATGTAGAAAAGCTATACTCACCGTGGCACATACAGGCAAATACAAGAAAGACAAGTGGAATTTCTCTTTCCGTTGTAGAACTTGAAATATATCATGTATCAGATGATTGCGCTTATATAGAATACCTTATCACTTCGCCTGCTTGTTTACTAAAATAAAAGCTGAACTTTGAGATTCCTATAATAGGTTTGTTTTTAAAGTTTTGTTTTTCCTTATAATAGGTTCAATTTAACATCATTCTCCTGTTATTATTTGCGATGAAAGAAAATTGCGATATAATTTTCAAACAATTATATATATATATATATATATATATATAAATATATATATATATATATATATATATATTATATATATATATATATATATATATATATATATATATATATATATATATAGTATATATATATATATATATATATATATATATATATATATTATATATATATATATATATATTTATATATATATATATATATATATATTTATATATATATATATATATTATTATATATATAGATATATATATATATATATATATATATATATATATATATATTATATATATATATATATATATATATATATATATTTTATTTATATATATATATATATATATTTATATATAGATATATATATATATATGTTATATATATATATATATATATATATTATATATTATATATATATATATATATATATATATATATATATATATATATATATATATATACTACCTGACCCGGCAAAGCAAACGTTGTTCTGCAATATAAATTATTTTTATCTATCTATCTTTCTATCTATTCATCTATCTGCCGATGTATATCTACCTATCTATCTTTCTATCTATTCATCTATCTGCCGATGTATATCTACCTATCTATCACATATCTATCAATCTATCTGACCCGGCAAACGTTGTTGAAATTATTAAAATGGCTATTAAAAAATATGGGTTGTTGATAGAAGGGTGAAAATTTACAGTAGTAAGTATGTATTTTTTAATGCAACGTCATAAAAAATAAAAGTAATAAATTTTATCCAAAAAATTTATAAAAATGTTTATGGTGAACCACCCTAATCACTTAGGGGTATGAAAAATATATTACGACCTATTCTCAGACCGACTATTGTTATTTTCGATTGCCATCTTGCAACCCTATTGTGGATCTGTGGATAAAATAAATAAAAATGAAAATTGCGATGGAATTTTCATTCTAAGTCATGACAAAATAGAAATAAAAATCTTGCCAAAAAGAGGTTGTATGTGTTTTTGAATGCTGTATCATAAAAAAAAGAAACAGAAAATTTTGTTCGAAAAAAAATATTAACCCTCAACATTTAGGGGTATGAAAAATAGATGTTGGCCGATTCTCAGGCCTACCCGATATGCACACAAAATTTCATGAGAATCAGTGGAGCCATTTCGGAGGAGTTTAACTTCTAACACCATGACATGAGAATTTTATATATTAGATATATATATATATATATATATATATATATATATATATATATATATATATATATATATATATATATATATATATATATATATTCCAAAGAAATATACTTCATCTATCTTCTTATGCTTATAAACTCAAAATTGAAAACTGTAAAGATATCGTTACATATTAACCAAATAATTCAATGATAATTTTTTCATCAGATTTGCACATTCAACTTGAACATCTTTACTGTTAAATAAATTATACTCGTAGTATGTGAACAATATGGGTTTGTTTATGTCTTTGTATATGTGTTGTTGCGATACTACTTTTCCATTAACTATTCACGCTTTTCCCTAGGAAAGTGAAAGGAAGGCCTATAACCCACGGAGCTTTTGCAAAGTTTACACAATGGATCACCAGCCGTTGAACACTGCCGAACAGAAAGATATGGCAGAATTTTTCATAGATTTGGTCAGTAAATTGGAGGAGATGACGCCGCAACTGAAGAACGTCATAAAAAAACTTTTCTGTGGTATTATCAGCAATAATGTTGTTAGTTTGGTAAGTGACTGTGACTTCACAAATGATTTGTCAAATTTATTTTTATCTGAACTATTGGTTGTGAATAAATCGCAGGATATCCCTTTCGTCCACGGTGTACAATATATTGTACATCACTTTACGTAAATCCTAACGAATTTGTAGTATGCATCTATTCACTCTACTCACAAAGTACAGTATTCTGTGAACAACCTTATTATTATTTTAAACTGTTTCCTTCACCTAGCGTTGAGTAGTTTACCCAAAAAAAATTATTAATGGTACCTGTTGCTGAGTTGTAGCAGTTATTTCAGAATGTTGAAATGAGGTGGCGCCTCAAACCTTGAAACATGTTGTGACATGTCTGCAATATTTATTTTGGTAATAACCGATACGTGTATTTGTTACTTTCATAGTGAACTTGCTGAAGATTTAGTTTGTTTTTTCTATATTGGAGTAAATATTACTGTGCGGTATATTGTACATTGTGATTAAACGGAAATCGACACGTATGGTGAAAAACTCCACGTTATTTAGAGTTCTTGTTATATTAGATTCATTTAATAGTAGTACGAATTGAAAAATGATTAAAAAAGTGCCGTTAACTGAAGAACAACTATTGAACTAATCGAGGAGGGCCTATCAGATATTGAAGGGTTTAGTGATGACGATTATGGGTGGGGAGATAGGGGCATATAAGTAAGCAACGATTATGATGATGAAAATACGGTAAAAGAAAGGTCAGATGATATGGAAGGTAATTTTGAAAAATCTTTTTCTTTCAGATGCAAATTCCCTGAATTTACATCTAGGACGAATTTTGTTTGTACTAAGTGCAATATACATTTATGCATTTCAAAAAAAGAAAATTGTTTTTTGATACATCACACAAATAAATGATCGGTTGTAACCTTATGTTGTTTTTCAATTGCATTTCATTTTACAAAATCGCAAATACACTACCACTCATTCAAAATGTTCTTCGAAGAGGTGGAGAGGATGCTTGAATTCATTGGACAGAATAAAAAAATTATCCTAATGGGTGATTTCAACTGCGACTTTGAAGTATCAACTATGCAGTCAAGAGCATTGACGGAACTACTCACAATGTATGGTTTTAATCAAATTATAAAAGAAAGCACTAGAGGCCAGGCATGCTTGGATAATATACTTTCAAACTTTGAGTATCAAAACTTCGCAGGATACCAGATGGATCCTGGACTGTCAGACCATAAGGGCCAAATAGTACTCTATAAACAACTCAAAAACACTGAAACACCTTCATACAGACACAGACCTATCACAGGCAGGGGTCTGTATGGATTCTACTCGTTAATAGAGGCCATAAACTGGGAATATGTAGAGAACGATAACATCAATATTGAACAGAAGTTTGAAATGCTTATTTCCTCATTGGAAGAAGCATGCAACATATCTTTTCCCATAAAATATTTTAAAAAAGGTTCACGTAAAAACAACATAGGATGGTTTAACAACAACCTAAAACAACTCAGGGAACATAAAAGGTTCTTGAAGGATGTATGTAATCAATACAACACTGAAGGAAATCGAGAAGAATTGAAAAAATTTCGATACAAATATAGGCAATGTATAATGAATTCAAAGAAAGATGCAAAGATCAAAAACGCCAGCAACCCTATCTCCTGCATGTGGAACATTATAAACAAAGCCAGGGGAAACAATAAACCAAAAATAGACTCTAACATTGATCCTGGTGAATTCAGTCTGTTCTTTACAACAGTCAGATCGAACCAGCATATTCCAATTTCTGAAATACATCCGGTGGATCTAGTTCCAAACAACGATAATGCCCAAAAATTCAACTTTAGAAAGGTAACCTATGTAGAGATCAGAGACATTATGGGGATCTTAAGAATACCAAATCAGCAGATATATATGGACTAACAGTTGAGATGATAAAAACAATCAGGAACCTGCTATATATACCCATAACTAAGCTTATAAATGAGGCAATCGAAAAATCAGTGTTCCCAAATAGCCTAAAGATAGCAGTAGTGATTCCTATACACAAAAAAGGTAATCATAATGATCCAAATAATTATAGACCGATATCTCTGCTGCCAGTAATATCGAAGATATTTGAAGCAGCTATGGCAATGCAGATAACGAACTATTTTGAGCATGCAAACTTGTACAGTCAATCTCAATATGGCTTTAGAAAAGGCAGAAATACCACAGGCGGCATCTTGGACATGATACATGATATCATGGATGCGTTTGAAGATAAAAAGTACCTTAAAGCCAAATTCTGCGATTTAAGTAAAGCCTTCGACTGCGTCATCCACACGATACTTACAGGTAAACTGGAAAAACATGGATTCTCAGAGTCAAGTGTGGGCTCAATTGCCTCATACCTAAGAGACAGACAACAAAGGGTCCAAATGGGAAATAAATGAACCAGAAATCTTACAAATTGGCGTACCACAGGGATCAATACTTGGACCAATTCTCTTCCTGATATATATAAACGATCTACCACACTACATTAAATCTGCAAGAACAATATTATTCGCAGATGATACAACATTCCTAAGTGGGGGAAAAGATGAAAAACAGATTGAAAACCTAATGGAAGATACAATAAAAAAAGCAGACAAATGGTTCTTGGCAAATAGGCTGGTACTGAATAAAGGAAAAACCCAAGACATGACCTTCACTCTTAGAGAAACAACATTAAAAAATGACCCGGTAAGGTTCCTTGGGGTGACATTTGACGCAAAGTTAAATTGGGAACCTCACATAAATAATGTCTGCAAAAGCCTGAGCTCGTCAATCTTTGTCTTAAAAAACTTAAAAAGCATAGTATCGGATGCAACACTTAAAATTGCATATCACTCTTTATTTCATGCTAAGATGACATATGGAATAATAGCATGGGGTGGATCATCTCAAGCAAATAGGGTTTTTGCACTGCAACGTAGAGTGATGAGACTGATTGGGGGGCTCAAGCACAGAGATGAATGCAGACACATGTTTGTCAAGCTGGGCATACTAACTCTTCCATCTGCCTACATCCTCCAGAACCTGTTACTAATAAAAAGCAATGAATCTCGGTACGATAGTTACGAACAACAACATGACTACGACACTCGAAATAAATCAAATCTGGTTCCTATGCACTGTAGACTATCAAAATGCCAAAGGAGAGTGGACTACATCGCAATCCATTTTTACAATAAGATCCCAAATGAATTGAAGATCCTACCAATGGATAACCTCAAGAAGCAGATGAAAACCCTGTTAATCAAGGGGGCTTTTTATGATGCTCAAGAGTACCTGGCCACTGTTTTTAACTAATTTTAATATGTATCGTAATATCTAATTTTAACATGACATGAAACTCTAAGTTTTCATCTTTTCTTTTAATGTGTATTGTAATGTTTCATTATAGTAACTATATCTTTGAGTCCTTGTATGTATCGAAACATGACCTCAAACGATTTTTATTTTATTTTATTATATTGTATCTGACGAATGTAACACCTATGTGAGATTGACAGAGAAATATATTTACTTACTTACTTACTTACTTACTTACTTTAAAAAAAAAAGTGCAATATATTGTACAAGTCATATATACAGTTTACTCACAATGTACAGTATATTGTACATATCACACTCCCTAAAATGGATGACATGGAATTTTTTCGAGTGCACCAAAAAATTGTAAAAAAATAAAAGAATAAGTCTTCCTAATTTCAGATTTTTATCTTGAAAAACAAAAATGCGCGAGCGAAAGGAATATATTACCCCTGATTGCGTGCCATACCTATATGTACAGTAACTCTTCCTCTGTAGAATATACCTCTGAAACCGCCATCATTTTTCAGGACTGTGGTCACGTTAGCTGTACATTAGAAGAATTCTATACCGTTCGTTGTCAGGTGGCCGACATGAGAAATTTATATGAGTCCTTAGATGAGGTTACGGTGAAAGATACTCTAGAAGGGGACAACATGTACACTTGTTCCCATTGCGGAAAGAAGGTTAGGGCGGAAAAAAGGTGCGACTTCGAACATTACGAATTATTTCCCTTTTTAACAATCGCTCTTTGCAGGGCGTGTTTCAAGAAGCTGCCTCGTATATTGTGCTTCAACACTATGAGGTACACATTCAACATGCTGACGATGTTGAAGGAGAAAGTTAACACGCATTTCTCGTTTCCCTTGAGACTGAATATGGCAGGATATACAGAAAAAGAATTGATGACGCCGCAATATACAGGTGAGACATTTGTTGTGGTGCTCAAGAGTGAAACTATTTTCTCTTTAAATAATCTCATTGAGTTTTTTTTGTGGTCTTAATTTCATACATCATAACAAAGAAAGGTACCTAGTGTTCGTACCTAGTGTGTTTTTATTTCCATTTCTGCTTAACGAAAATGGAGCTTCGCAAGACAAGCCAGAAACTGCCTTTCAATTTATTTTTTAAAGGACACAGCTGTCATATTGGGATCTGACATGGAGGCGGAGCTTAGGTGATAACGTCAAAACATGGCGTCTCAAAACCAACTTTCAACACGGGTTATATGAGAGATTTGAAAGTTTTTTGAGTTTTTCCTATAACAATGTTAGTTTCGAGTGAAAGTGTGAAGCTTTATGTAGGTGAAAATTTACTCCAGCGAAAATATAGGCTGGAAAGATCCAAATTCATAAAACAATGTGGGAAAAATGAAGAGAATTCGAGGCCTGGTATCGTGAACTTTACTGCTTTTTGCTTATCTATTTTGATTTGATTTAATTTGAAGTGTAAAATACCTAGTCTAAATCAACTGTATTTGTTTAAGTGATATGAAACTATTAATTCGAGCTTTTTTATGCAGGAAGTTTATAATCGGCCAGAAATGATGGGCAATTATCAATAAACGTATTTCAAAACTTTTTATTGATGATTCTTCATTACACTCTAAAAATTAATTATTTCTGAAGAACTTTGGGCAAAGTATATTCGAAATTTCACGAAAAACATTGACTTAGTAGTATACATGGATTCAATGAGAAATCATAATGTTTCATATAATCAAATGTGGTTTTCATAATAAAACACCATCAGCCATAATGCAACTCAAGATGTATTAATAATGAATGTACAAAGAAAAACTTTTTCATTCCGTGTGTAATCTTCTTATAACTAACTTCACTTAATCTTCCATGAATTTGTCATCTTCTAAGATCGGAGAAGACATATTTATCGTACCACATATCACTGTAAAAATTTCTTCTAATAATACCAATAAATTTCCAGGCAACACACATCCAACAATTTTAAATGTTTTGGCTGCAGCATCTGGAATTTTCATTAATAAAGGGAATTAATCTATGTTTCAATCATATAGGACTTGATTACCTGGAAGAATGTAATTTTCTTTTGTAAAATGCAAAGAACACACCGTCATTTTAGGAGTTGTGTGATTCTTTTTCAGATTGAATTTCCATACCTTCAATAAATCAATCTTTTCCTTTTCTCCAAAATGATTTTCTCCCAATACAAAATATTTGTTTGGCTTCGAAAACCAATGAAGGCTAATACTTGCATTTGTATATGCAAGGCAACAACACACTATAGACTTGCTGATTCTACGTTTTGCAAAATTATTATTAATTATTATTATTATTATTAACTCTTTCCATTATACATTTTTTGCATATGTTGACGTTGGAAATAAAAACTTCATCCATCTGGCCGCCAGAGTTCGCCAGCTGACATATCAGATCCCAATAGTACACTTTTCTCTTCCTTTAAACTGCTCAAATAAAAGTCGATTTTCAGAGGACAAGGGAAAGCAGCAAGCCGATGCTGAACGTGAACAGTACGAATACGATCTCATAGGTGTCACTGTACATACAGGAACTGCGGACGGAGGTCATTATTACAGTTTCATTAAAGATCGCAGTTCCGGCTCCAGGGATAAATGGTTTCTCTTCAATGACGCTGAAGTAAAACCATTTGATCCTAACCAAATCGCCGCCGAGTGCTTTGGCGGAGAAGTTACTGTAAGTCTGATATTGATTCTTTTATCTTCTTTAATTTTCGAAACTTTAATATTGTTGAAATAGACTTGCAAATAATATTCATCACTTACGGTGTATTCTATTTATTCCGTATTTGTGTTATAAGATTTGACCTTGAATACTTCACCTTACATTTGAAAATAAATGAAAAATATAAATAATATCCGATACTTATTCATTTAAAAAGTTTGATCTCTATATTATTTCTGAAAATGTGTTCAAATTTTACGCTTAATTTAATAGAATAAATAATGACAATACAAACGTGAGAAAAAGAAACAAACAGAAAATAAAAATAAAACAATTTCCTATTCAATCTTAATACTTTTTTTCGAGAATTAACGTCCAAGCTGCATAACTAAAAATATATTGAAATATTACCTAAATAATGTTCGAAGAAAATAATTTGCCCACTTTATATGCAAGTTTCTGCTCATTTTTTAATTATTTTGAAATGCAAAAATTAGTTTAATTTACTGCGCATAGTTTGATCTGTAAGATGTTTTTATTTTAGAGTAAAACCTATGATAGCGTGACCGACAAGTTCATGGACTTCAGCTTCGAAAAGTCCAACAGCGCCTACATGCTGTTCTACGAACAGTGCCCTGTGATAAACTGTGATAATGCAGAATCTGCATCCTCTACAATAGAATCTAACGAGAATTTATATATGCAACAAGCTTCAAGCACTAGCTCCGCCCCTTCCCCAAACACGCCCACCTTACCAACTATAGAATTGAGTAAGGAGTTGGAGAATTGGATTTGGCAAGACAATATGCACTTTATTCAGGATAAGAACATATTTGAGCACACCTACTTCAAGTAAGTTATTCAATGAAGGAATGGGTTATATTTATATTTGAACTCAAACAAAGCTTCTTTTTTTTCTGATTATTCATAAGTATTTCACCAATATTTTTTTAGGTCTCCCCTATTGAAAATAAAATGGCCATCAAAAATATTTATTAATTCAATGCTGTATTAATACTTCTCTCAGTTTTTTTAAATTTTTAATCACCTATGTTCTACTTGGTCAAATAATGAACTCGCAAACAACTCAAGATATTTAATTTGCAACATAAGCTCAAGTTGAACAATAGAACGTTTTGTTTGGTTTGAGTTCAAATCAGATTAAAGATCATACGTGAATATTAAATAATTAAATCTGAGGAAACACCTATTTGTTTTATGTAATGATTATCCAAAAGAACCTTACAAAAAAATCAGTCAGTGAAATGTTACCGGTAGCGACATCTAAAGAAAATCGCTTAGAATAGTGAGCTATACTTTGTGTCTAGAACATAATATGCTGATGAGATCTATAAATTTTGTTTGGGACAGTATCCTTCATTTACTTTCATTAACATTTTCAGTTTCATGTGGCAAATATGTGGCTATATCCCTCAAACTATCCTGCCGATAGAACCGAATATTACTCAAAAGGCAACCGAATTGTCAACTTCGTTCTTCATTGAAACTTTTATTCATGCCAAAGAAAAGGTGAGTGCATCAAATATTGTCCTATAACATTTTCTTGCTGGAGTTTCTCTGTTGATTTTATCAATTCTTCTTTTCTCCAGTCCCAGTTAGTAATGACTAAAGCTTAAACATTCTTCAGAATAAACTTTATAAGCTAAAATAAATTGAGTGTATATTTTTTTCAATTAGCAAATAATTCTAATAATTTCTTATAAATTTGCAGCCTACGATGGTGCAGTGGGTTGAATTAGTGACCAAGCAATTCAACGCTTGTCAAGAAGCGTGCGTTTGGTTCTTAGATCATATGTCGCAAGATACCTGGTGGCCTGTGCAAGTATTATTGAAATGTCCAAACCAAATGGTGAGGCAGATGTACCAAAGACTATGCATTCATGTGATACAGAGGCTAAAGTGAGTTATTTCATCAACTGCTATTTCCTTGACGATTGATATCAAGTACAAACTTCGAAGAAACTTCTTGTTATATTCGAATTTAGGTTATTCGAGATTGATAAATAAAAAAATATAAATAATAATAATAATAATAAAGGACTTTATTTTAACCTCAGCGAAGTCAAGCTTCTCTACTTAACTGAGGACCATAGTATACATCCCTATTTGTAATACAAAATATATAAACAATTAAATATAAATAAAACAATATAAACAAAAAATCAAAACATCACTTAAACACTTCATTTAGTTATCCGTTGTCCATTTGACGTTGCAAGATGTATTCTTTAACATAATATTTGAAGCCTGTACGCTTATCCTTAATGCTCTGCGGAATATAATTGTATAACTTAGCACAATTATATGAGAAGGAACGATCGAAAAATGAGGTATTATGCTTAGGAATTGTGAGCTGGCCTGTAATGCCCCTAATATTGACACTATGACATTCAGTTCTAAATTTAAGTTTTTCAAATAGATAGAATGACTCACAAGACTCAGTAATTTTATATATTAAACAAGTCAGGTGAACAACGCGTCTGTTCCTCAGTTTTAACCATTCAATATCATTGATGTAACCAGTACAATGCTCTCTAAGTTTTATTGGACAAATATATCTTATGCATGAGTTCTGCAGTAATTTTAGTTTATGTGCATATTCTTGATCCAGGCATGGCCCATATACAACGTCGCCATAGTTGGCAAAGCTAAGCACCAGACTGTCACATAACATCTTCCTCAGTTGTGAGTCAAGGAATAACTTACTGCGATATAAGTTTCGCTGAGATGCATAACCCTTCTGTATTATAAGTTGTACGTATTTTCTAAATCGCAGCTGAGCATCCATAACAAATCCAAGATTTTTTACTGAGTCTACATGATTTATGTTTTGATTTTCGACCTTGACAGTGAATGATTTGCTCACTTCCGTATGTGATGGGCCAAATTCATCATCAAATTAGTTTTATTCACATTCAGTCTTAATCCATGATTCGATGAATATTCAACCAGACTATCAATAGTATCCTGAAGAGCAGACTGCGCATCCTGAATCTTACCTTTTTCAAATTCAATGTATAGCTGAGTATCGTCCGCAAATTGATGCAAGTTGCAGTCGCCGATATTTCTAGACATATCAAACGTGTACAAAACAAACAATAGGGGACCCAGTATAGAGCCTTGAGGTACACCATGCGATACGTTAAGTAAATCTGATCTTTTATTATCTATGGTCACGTATTGTTTACGTCCCTCCAAATAGCTTGTCAACAGTTCTCTAGATTTGCTTGAGAAATTTCGATGTTTGAGTTTAGCAATCAACAGTCTATGCACGACCAGGTCGAATGCTTTGCTGAAATCAAGCAACACTAATGCCGTATTCTTATCCTTATCACAAGCATCTATAATGTCATCAACAATTTTTAACATGGCTGTAGTGGTACTGTGGGCTTGTCTGAAGCCAGACTGAGTATTTGGGTAAATACTAACTGCTAACACAACCTAATGTTAGACTATGAAAATTCGTTCCAGAGGATACTATTGGCTGCAATTTTTTGATTATATGGATTTGGTTATTAGATATAAACCCATTTTGAAATGATGACACATGTTTTTCAAAGATTTACATCAAATTTAATACATTGTGACGTTTTGTCTCTACCGGTGTTTCCACGATTCTAAGAAAAAGTGTAATAGAACTTTGACAGTTCTATACAATGGTTCAGAATTTAAACTTAATTTTATGTTTATATGTATACATTTTATTGTATTGGAACAAACCTGAAAATGAAAAATAGTAATATGCAGAAACCATTTGGATCATCATAATGTGATTAGAATTCAGATATACTTTATGAAATAATTTTAGTTGAAAGAAAATTTTACTCTGACTGATTTATAGTTTTAATGAATCGTTTATCCTTCATATTCTTTGTAGTACAGTTTCCCCTCATATTCAAATAGGTTCGATTTCAAAAATACACCTTTCGTTGAAAATTTGAGTTTTCAAAACTCATTTATCAGTGTTTTAAAAATTTAGAAAAGAAGTTAAAGTATCTGGTAGCAACCTTGTGATTTTTTTCAATAAATTCTTTTTTCAGGCCCACCCATTCTGTTTTGTATATGAAGGTAGATGAAGATGTTCCAGAAGATGAGAGAGACAACGTGGATTCCTCTAAGATAGGAAATGCTTCTTGCGTTACCAGATTCGTTAAAACGCTGTTGTCACTTGTAAGTGAATTGATCAATTTTCACACCATAAAAGTTGATAATTCATACACAGTCATACCTAGTAGCCTCAACGTTTTAAGTGAATTCATCAATTTTCACACCATAAAAGTTGATGATTCATACACAGTCATACCGAGTAACCTCAAAGTTTTAGTCGGTCACACACAATTTGTGGCATCTTTTGCATTATACAATGTTCTTATTTTCTGAGTATTCAAAATTATTTGATTTATTTGAATCGATTATTCTCAGTTTTTTTTTCAGATGGAACATGGTGCTAAAGCTCATCTTAAACATCTGACCGAATATTTCGGTTTCTTGAACGAATTCAGCAAAATGGGGGAAGAAGAGAGCAAATTCCTCTTGGCTGTTGGTGCTATTAACACAACTGTAAATTTTTATTTAGGACAGAAAGCAAACGATTTCGTAAGTACAGATGTTTTTTTATTAAAATTCATAAAATATTCTTTTGGGAATTGTTAGATCCTTCAGTTGTTATTTTAGTTTTTTGTTCCGTATCTCGTACTCGTATAGTTTTCTATATATTTCAATAAAAATTTACCGAACTTCATATTTTCACCAAAAAAAAGTGGATATCCATCAATGATTGATTATGAAGAAATTATTGCTTATTATTATTATTATTTTTTTTATTATTCATTTCAGTAGTAAGTGGGAACTCCCATTGAAGGGCCCGATGAGACTAATGAATCTTTTATAACAAGTATCACATTTTTTAGTTTTATCACAGATTTGTTTCCAGTTGGCATGTTCTTATCACAGTACTATATAATTATCACATAGGGTAGTGCACAAATGTATCCGCCCAGACTCTCATTTCCATGTCTGTTCTTAAATTGGTTTTTTTTTTAGTGGAATTTACGGTTTCATTCGATAAACTGTTCCAATAGTAAACTACACGGTTTGACAGAAAGTTTTTCCTTAGTAATTTATTGCACTTCTCTTTTCCCAGCTTCTTATTGTGTCCTCTTAGGATGGTATATCGATTTCTGAGAAAGATGTTTAAATTACAGCTGTAGTGATGGTTAAGAATCTTGTAGGTTTCAATTAGATCTCCTCTTATCCTGCGATCTCGCAGTGTTAAGTAAGGCTTAGGGCTTTTAAGCGGTTCGCATAAGCCATATCATGCAGCTCCAATGGAAGCAGTTCGATATCTTTAACATAGTATGGGCTCCATACACTATGGCAGCGTTTTCCAAACTGGGAGGCGTGGACTAGTCTAAGGGGAGGCGCGAATATTGGCTAGGAGAGACAAAAAAAAAGTGCACGTGCAGCTAATACAATACATAACAAATAGGTACAGATTATCTACTATGCTGCTAATGATACTCTTATAACGTAGCAAACTCACCTATTTGTTGGAAATTTTCAGAAAATTGAGTGTTTTGAATGAATCATTGCAAAGGCCACAAATGCATTTATTGATTCAAAAAGATGAAGTAAAAGCATTCATAAAAAAATTTGAGATATGGAAGACAAATTTGGAAAAAAATAGGTTTGACATGTTTCCATTTTCAAATTTATGCTCCTAAGTTAATATAGAAGCAAACAAAAATTTATTTTTTGAACACTTGGATGGTTTGTTAATTCATTTTTCGAATTATTTTGATGATCTTGATTTTACAGAATATGTGGGAATACAGAATCCATTTATCGACGAAGGACATGACAAATTTGATGAATTATCGAGAAAGAAAACTTGATTGAATTTAAAACAAAAATTTCAGAATGTATCTCTGATTCAATTTTGGCTAGATATTGAGAGTGAATATGTTATATTGTCAAATGAAGCTTTAAAAGTTTTAGTGCCGTTCGCAACATCTTATTTATGCGAAACAGGATTTTCTGTATTAGCTGCAATAAAATGGAAATATCGTGCTTGTTTGGTTGTAGAAAAGGAGCTTCGTGTAGCTATCTCATGAATGACACCGAGATTTGATAAACTTTGTGCAAATAGACAAGCATATCCTCCTCATTGACAATAATAAAATATTGTTATTCGTTTCTTCTTGTGTATAAGAGTTTATCTTAATGAATGTTTTAGTACTGGAAATTTTTGTGTTTGTATTTTATAAATAAAATGAATAAATTTTATAAAAATAGAAGGGAGGCGCCATATGATCAAATATTTTGAAGGGAGCCGTGGTGACATAAAGTTTGGAAACCACTGCACTATGGGCATATTCCAGTTTTAAAAGGGTTTTCTTTATATTATTGCTTCTGTTAATCTGTCGATTTTTCAGGTCGATGTTAGCGAAGGCGAGGAAGAAGAAGAAATGGTCTCTCTGCCTACCGACAAATACAAACCTGCTTCTTTAGATAAAATGATCACATTGATCGCTTCGCTGGTGGAGAAGAGCAGGGATTCTAATATGAAAATCAACTTGAGCGACAAGGACTACGCGGCTGTGGCTACTGGAAAGGTATTAATACGCAAATTTAACGATAACTGCGTACTTAGAAACTTGACTTTCATCTTTTGCAGGGATATCCCTTCTTATATCAGCAAATCAAGGATAACATAAATCTACATCAGACCAGAAATCTGATCCATTCGCTGTGCCGAAATAATAATACTCTAGCCCAATCGATAATTTCCATGATTTCGCAGGCAATATCGCGGCATTCGGAGGTGAGTTATAAGTAATTATGCGGTGGTATGTCCGTTTTTTTAGGCAGTTGATCTCGGCAAATTGCGAGAAGCCGTTTTCCAGTATTACACAAAAATTTCATTCCCCAAATTCGCACTAAGTATTAATTTTCAGTGTTGTCGATATGGTTTTCTCGGCATCGGTAGTTCAAATGAACAAAAGAAAAGAAATGTATTGAAATTAAATTTTTCAAAAAAAGAACAAGGCTTATCTGCCACGTGTTCGTCTATGTCTCCGGTTAGTGATCCGACCCTTCTGGAAACAGGAGCGCCCTCTAAAGAGTTAATTTTCTATTGAGTATGATGTTTTCCCTATTTTCAATTAAATACACCAAGATAACGACACTTTTTCATGAAGTTTTAGGTCTCGTTAGATCGACGGAAATTGATGCGCTTGCGCAGGTCCAGTGGCGTAGGAACAGAGGGTTTTGGGGACAAACTCCCAAGAAACGCCCTTTGTATGAAGAAAATTCAACTTGAAATTTATAATATCATATTCTAATTTTTATTCATAAACAGTTCTGCAGATATACTTTACATCAGGTGAAATTGATCAATTTTGAAAGATAATGTCTAAAGTTCAGGACCCGACTCATAATTATTCAACCCGCTTGAAAATATTTCTGACTACGCCATTGGACAGGTCACGTTGGGTAGATTCTTGGGTCCAAAAATCAACTTGTGGAGAATTTAACTAGGGGATAACTCAGATACTTGGACACATTATTACACATAATTTCCGCATAATATGTTGCCGTTCAATCCTGCTATGCCCACTTGAAGTGGAGCGCCATCTTGATTAAACGGTCATTTTAGTGGAATTTATCCCATATATAAACCGATTTGCGAGAGAGTAAGAGGTATTATGGTAGAGATAAATGATACGGGGTGAGTCACTTCGTCAGGAATGTCGTGAGTCGTGCAACTACACCAAAGGGATAGCTTCAGGGGTGTCTATGAACTTGTGATTGAAAGCCGAGAACGATGAAACACATCCATATGTCATACGGATATGTTTAGTCATTTATAACTAGAACAATATGATGTACAAAAAAAACTCAGAAATGGAAATAAATTTCGACTGAAATTTCTTACTAGGAATATATTTCGATTGAAATATTACTTTGGTCAAACCTGACTGATCTATACTCATACCTAGATGTTCCCACATCCGCGTCTACCTGATGCATCTATTGAATTAATTTTAGGAGGTAGTCCACATTTTTCACAATATACTACGTTAGTTTTTTATACGCCCCCATTCATTGGAAACGTGAAGAATGCCAAAATTTAGAATAACATGGAAATAAAGAAAAAAATATTAAAGGTATAATAGTAAATTTAACTATAATGGTGTAATTCTGGGAAATGATAAAATGTTCTAGAGTGAAATTATTAAATATTCCAAACAGGTAGCCCATAACTACATAACTACTTTCAGTTAAGCTTTATAAATAATTCACATGTTCCCATTGAAGATCTCGTATATACAAATTTTATGATTTAACTTACTCAAATTCGAGGCTAAGTTTGAGACATTTGAGCTCATTTCAAATGTGTTACTATAGTAATTCTTGTTCCTCCAGTAGTCGAAATATAATATATCTTTATATAATATATCTTTATTTAGCCTTCTGCTATTTACATCACAAAAATATCTACTGATATAAGTTTTCTTAATTTACATAACAATCTAACTATGCAAACACATGTTAAGTTTCCTCTTGGATACTCTTAAAGTAGGCGCACTTTTAATATCATCAGGCAGATCATTGAAGAAGCGAACCCCATCATAAAATAATGTTTTATGCAAGTTAGTAGTCTTCACCAACGAAATATTAAAATCTTTATTCGACCTCAAACCATACCCATGAAAACTCGATCTTACCTCCAAATAAGATTTTAAATAGCTAGGTTGACTATTATGTTCAATGTTATACACCAATATTAAATTTGCTCTTCTGATGAACTGCCTGACATCAGGCCAATTCAGCCTGTCCAGCATATTCTTGATAGGATATTTATCACAATTCAATATAATTCTCATAATCTTATTTTGTTGCAATCTATTTAACTTTTCACCAGTACAAGATATTAACAATGAAGAAACATATGAAATATGAGGAAAAATCATGGTATTATACACTAGTATTTTAGTCCATTGAGATAAAAAACGCGATATACTCTCAAAAAACCCTATTTTTTTACCAATCTTTTTGCATAAATACTCAACATGACTGTTTAAACTCAACTGTGGTTCCAAGATCACTCGCAGATACTTAATTTCAAAAATAGTATCAATTTCTTTCCCCTCTATAAAAATAAAATGTTCCGATTCATGAAATTTTTGACAATTAACCTTAGATCCGATAACCATACATTTAGTTTTCATGCAATTCAATTTCAATTTGTTTTGACGTAGCCATTCATACAGACATTGTAATTCTACATTAAGTACAAGTGGATTTCCAATTAACTAAACAATTTCGCGTTATCTCGTTCCATTGCTGTATTGTTCGATCTATACCGATGCGTTTTTTCTACTGTTATAGGCCTGTCAGCCGTTTTTCAAGCTGCTCACTCTGCTGACCGAGAATACCCCCCAGGCGACCGTCGCCCCCTCCTCCCAGCCGTGCTTCACGCAGTTGGTCTTGCAGAAAGTGTGGGAGGCGGCGGAGAGTTGCCCTTACTCTGCCCTAGATTGGCTGGCCTTACAAGTCACGAGGAACAGGTTGGTCCACCAGTGGGTGCTGAGTTCGATGGATTCGTGGCTGGAGCATTTCCTGATCGCTCACCACAATCAACGCGTCAGAAATGGTAAGTGAACCGTTATCGAGAATCTTTCTGATTGATACTCGAACGAACCGTGTAGAGTGTAATGAGGTTAAATCAAATTAATCATCAGCTATAGTCCGTCATCAAGTATCTAGAGAACGCAGTGTGTTATTTCGTTGTATAAAGATATTTCGTCAGTTATACAACGGTAGTTATGTTACACTACAACAATACGAATGAAAGCTAGGCCAAAAAATGTGTCTTATTTTCATAACTTTAAAACATATCATTAATTACAATTTTATTACCATTCGTTGATTTATATCTTGTTTTAATTTATCCATTCTCAAACGTTCTTTTTTTGATACACATTTATCACGCCCCTATAGTTTCATAAGTTATATGTAGGTGCTCTTCTTAACAATTCATAATGAAATTCAATTCTTGGAAATTTATAGGCCATTACTTATTTGAATCATTGTCAAGTAAAAACATTATCACACAGTTATGATCAGGAGTTTACAAACTAAAATGTTGTAGTTGTAGCAAAATTTATTTTGATAGGAACTAACGTAATTTCAAGATAAGAGTTGTAACGTGTAAATTCTCCGCTTAACTGCCGCCACTGAATAGGGTACTTGACATGTATACCAAAAATCGATTCAATACCTTTGTTACTACAGTATTATTCGCCAAATGATCGAAAATCAACATCTTTTAATAAATAAGTAATTGTTTGTTAATAAAAAAAGCGTTTAAAAATACGCCAGGATTTAAATTTTTCGAAACGCTCTGTGATTGGCCAATGGGGCGTGTGACGTCAAAGATCAATAAACACAGCACGGGATCAGTGCAGATCAGTGTAAATAAACGCTGAGTGTGGAAAAAAACGCGCTGTGCAGTGATTTGGAAGTGTTTGATTACTTGCCAAAACAAAAGTAGTGACAAAAACATCGTTTTATTTAATCTGTGCGCGAAAATTGGCGAAAATGACGGAAACGGGCTATGTAAAAGCCCAATCTGACAACTTGCCTTTCATGGATGGATTCATGATTGCTGCTTTTTTTAGCAACAATTCCTTGTTTAATTCTGCGGAAATTCGAGGCGTGAAAGCTGGAGCGTAAGTAAAATTATTATTTTCACAATGATTGCACAAGCGACCATAACCTCAATTCAGCAGTTGCTATTTCGATTGGCATTTGAGTAAATTATTCGTTGGAAACAATATGATTTTGTAAATTAAAAGAATATGAATTTCACAAAAAAAACACTCTCCGAAGAAAATGGAATTCAAATAAACAAATGGACTTATAAAACTAAAGCCAAAACGAATTTTTCCAGAATTAAAAAAAATCAAACATAATAAGTTTATTTCACTTTTAGAATTTTCAAATACCTTAAAATATGTAATATGATTATAAAAATTATATTCATATACAATATTTTTGTTTACTTACCACTATTATATTCATAATATTATGTATGTTATTTAAATTTTCCTTTTTTTGATTAGTTAATTGCATATAAAATATATTTGCACAATCTATATTTATAAATTCAGTAATTATTTATAATATGATGTAATGTTTCTTTTATAATTAAATTAATAGACACGTAAAATAAGATTGCAGAGAACCATTTTTTTCTCCTATTTGGATTTTTGGGCACTTGAATAAATACTTTATCCGGCGTTGTTGTGGTTGTATTGGTGCATTTAGGAACAACACACCAATGGTACACGGTTGACGTCATTTCAAGTGTTTTTCATTAATTAAATGAGTCGCTGTACGATGTTTTAAAACATTTTATGTACCAACAATAAACGCTAATACACTGTCTGTTGCTGTCTGTCAAGCGCATGCAGTGTATGTAAACAAGATCTCTGACGTCACGCGAGGAGCCATGATGAATCGAGCGTTTCGGCGCGAAGCCGAATTATTTGAATTTCAAAGTGTTGCAGAAAAATAACTAATCATAAAAAAAAATTTTTACCTGAACTACTTTTCATTTTGACGAATTCGTAAACTATTGTGCAAATAAAAAAAAATTGGTCAAGTACCCTATTGTTGATTAAAATACCGTTAACAAACATAAAAGCAGTTTTAAAATCATAAAAGCAAATCCTACTCTTTCCATTTATAAGAGTAAGTCATTTCGATCCGTAATTTGAAATATTGCATTAATTAAATAATAAAGCTTCCCAACTTAAACATCGGGAAACAACTGAGATCGAGTGGACCTTAAAAACACTCACTGCTTTTCAATTTAATGACTTGCCTAGAAGTTCCAAAAATACATACACATAATTTCTTGCTAATGATTTGATTAGTAAAGTATAAATACTTAGTTAATAAGTCCAAAGAAGCCATGGCAAAGACGAAACGTCCGTCGCGATATAATAAAATTCTGTGCGAATATCTTAAGGACTACTGTTTTTATTTCGAATCTAACTATAATTTTCATTGTTCATTTCAATAGTTCGAATGTCATCTTGCCGGCAATATAAAAAAATGTATTCATAATGTTTTAATTTTTCCCTAGCCGCTGGTTATCTGTTAGTTTCTCTGGTACCCAGTACTCCTTTTCGTCAAGGCTTCAGGGCTACCCATCACAGGCTGCAGAGGGAGGCGCAACTGACTCCCGAAGCTCAGATTGTTCTTCACCAGATCTACACCGGTCTGCTGAGATTACTGTCGGCTGCGAAACACTTTACCGACATGCAGCAGCACGGCACTATGAAACTCACAACGTACTTTGCTCTACTGATGTATTGCTGCATCAGCCGTACAGAAAAACTAATGGTAAGTAGATGTAAGCGTCCCATATCGTTAGTGGTTGCACACATCCCTTTATTACGATTTTTGGAGTACATCGGAAGTCTCCCCTTTCATGTAGGCCCGCCCTTCAACTCAAAATACATGCTACCTTCACGAGTTTAAATTAAAACAAGATTATGAAAAGTTGAGTAGATTTTTTCCAATCTTATAATACAAAGTGTATACTTGAAGATTTTTTCCACTATATACGAACAATTATGTCTGATTTCGTGATAGTAACTCCAAAGAAAATTATCTATAGGAGTGAGAAATGGAGATCCTGCGGGCCATCAATTTCAAATGTCTGTGTTAAGGTACTCAAACTTCAGATGAATATATGAAATATTCGACCATTTAAGTGCTACAGACTCCTATAAACATTAAATGCACTAGAATTCAACCCAGGTGGCACTACTTTGTCACACTATTTTTTCATAAGGATTCAACTTTCCCACTTTTTTTCAAGTCCTTGTCGAGCTGGAAACTCTAGTTAACTGTCGCTCTGTATAACAGGTTCAAGGAGAATCGATATATTTAATTCATCCTTATTTGATCACAAGAACTAATTGATAATGTTACAAGGCAATGCCACGAATAAGGCCTGAAGCTTAATACGAAAAAAACCAAGTATATGATGGTAAGCAAGGTGCCTATAGACGAACCGGCAATTACAGCATATGGTACACAACTTGAAAAAACAGAAAACATCCCATACCTGGGTTCTAATATGATCAGCAACTGGAATATGCGCAAGGAAATTAGAATACGCATTGAGAAAGCCAGAGCCACTTTCTTTAAGTTGAAGAAGGCCCTACGCGGTAAAAATATTGGTCGGAAACTTAAAATAAACCTTGTAAGATGCTACATATACTCAGTACTGTTGTACGGGGTCGAGAGCTGGACACTTACGGATACGTTGCTGCATAAACTTGATGCCTTTGAGATGTGGGTGTATCGCAGAATACTACGCATAAGCTGGGTAGACAGAGTAAGTAATGAAGAAGTCTTAAACCGCCTGACGAAGGAGAAAGAAATTATTAAAACAATAAAAGCCCGGAGACTAGAATACTTCGCCTATGTGATGCGACACCCAGGACGATACAACATATTACACCTGATAATACAAGGTAATATAGCCGGAAGAAGAGCACCAGGCCGCAGAAGAACATCGTGGCTCCGGAATCTGAGGGACTGGTTCCATAAATCAACGACCATAATAGTAACTAATATGGTGGACAAAATGATGATGACCAACATTCGTTTACAGACAGGGTACAACAAGAA
>JARQZK010002945.1:0-37500 GCA_030704885.1 Cynegetis impunctata | reverse complement strand
CACTATTATTGTGTTGAACAGCGAAACAGACTGTCAAGTGTTTTCCTCTTGTGTGGTACCGATGTCGAATGTTCTAATATTCTCCCTTGAAGAATGAATGGGAATTCCATATTGTCGAGCTTCGTTGGAGGATTGATTTGATGAATTATCAATTTTCAAATGAATTTCCCAATGTATTATATATATATATATATATATATATATATATATATATATATATATATATATATATATATATATATATATATATATATATATATATATATATATATATATATATATATATATATATATATATATTTGTATTGTTCTTGCCTTGTATTGTATTGTTAGTTATTTCCTTCTTTGAAAATAACATGCCTGTTATCACTGAAAAAACACAATGCTTTATTGGAACGCTCAATTTTCTAAGTAGTAAATTTCAAACTGAACTACCAAATTCATTTCTAGTATTTTAACTTGTACTCAAAGAAACTAAAAGTTTGCAGCAAAACGCGTTGTCTCGTATTCTTTAGAATATATGTGAAAATTGATTGTTTAATTTAAATCTCGTCCTTTTTTCAGGCAGTTGACGAACTATTCAAACTCATGCAGCTTATGGTCATGAAACATCCAGAAGCTACTGAAGCCGAACAGAGGGAAATATGCAGTTTTCGTAGAAATACACTGATGACTTATTTGCAGTGTTTGGACGGAAGAACCAGTTGGGGTACCCTAATTTCGGCCTTCAAGATACTCCTCGAGTCGAATGACGACAAGCTGTATGTAGTATACAATAGAGGTCTGCAAATAGTTTTCGAAGTAAGCAAGCTCCTTCTTTTTAACTGCCTCATTACGTTTTCTTTAGAAATGCGATTGAATTGAGTCTGCCTATGATTTTGAAATGAATATTTTTTGTCTCGATGGACGATTTTCAATTATAAATTGTATCTTTTTTTTTTATATGTTTACAGAGTTTTCAAAATTTACATGTGATGTTGCACGAAGCCACTGCTTGCCATGTTTCGGGAGATTTGCTGGATATTCTGTCCATTATGCTAGATCTGATTAGGTGTATCAGGACATTCAGGGACACTAAAGATGCCAGAGGCATCATATTAGCGACCAAAGACTGGATCGAAGTACTTAGCAAATTGGCCACTTTACTTAATACCTATAATCCGCCCGAGCTTAGGACCCTTTGTATTGGTAAGGAATAAAAATTTCCATTGGCAAAATGTTCAAGTTAAATGCTTTTCGAGAAAATACCTTAACGTAAAGAGTAAGGTATGTCCAAAATGTCATTTCACAGTCGATATATTTTTTTACGTTGTACGATGAATATATAAAATTTTTTCTTTACCTGCTTCAGTTCATCGGTGGCGTAGAAGTATTTCATTTTTTCTATTCACTTTATTACCAATCAGATATATTTGGGATTCAGATTAACATAAAAAATTATCAGACTTCGTTCATTTTACTTTTGATCCACCTCCCTCTATATTGTATTACGATTAGAACAAAATCCATCGCAAGTCTAGTTGACTTTGTAATAACATAACATAACATAGTTTATTGGTGCTCCTACTTACAAGAAGTTTACACAAGTCAAATATTAACAAACAATTTTATCAATACATCAATTATAAATCACTATGATCATTAGCCATGTAATCATCAATTTTGTAAAAACATTTTTTTACTGAATATGTTTTTATTTTATCCTTGAAACTATTCAGGGGTAACATTTTCACCCTGTTTGGTAATATATTGAAACATTTTGGTCCATAAAATGACGTACCTGTCTTTATCTTATTTAATCTATGGAAATGTGTATAAATGTTCTCCCGATTTCTAGTACAATGGGCATGAATTTCTTCATGTGTGGTATAATTTGAAATGTTTGTTTTTACATACATCAAGCAATGAAAAATGTACAAGCATGGAACAGTCAAGATATTTAGTTTGATAAAATATGATTTGCACTCGGCTCTGTAACTTATACCAGACAACATTCTCACCACCCTTCTCTGGAGGACAAAAACACGTCCCGCATCCGTCGCATGCCCCCAAGCCAGAATCCCATACGAGATCCTTGACTGGACACACGCGAAGTACACCGAGCGTGCCGCCCTCTCAGATACATTCTGTGAAAGCGTTCTAAGTGCATAAACACCAGATGCAATTTTTTTGCAAATAGCATCTATATGTGAATTCCATAGAAGTTTGGAATCTATATTAATTCCTAGAAATTTAACGGGATCATTCCCTACATCATCCATAGCACGAGTTGAGATAACGAGTGTTTGGTTTTTTGATACATTAATGCTAAGTTTATTTGCTGTAAACCAGTCGGAAGCCTTCAATTGTGTCTCGTTCAATTTATCTTTAAGAGTCTGCAGATCTCTTGCTTGTCTAATTAATGTTGTATCATCTGCAAATAAAAGGACGTCAGCACTGTGATCGCAACCTTCCAGATCATTGATGTATATCAAGAAAAGTAACGGTCCCAGCACTGACCCCTGTGGAACACCAAATTTCATTTCACAAGATGAAGAATATTTGTCACCTATGTTAACCACTTGGGACCTTCCACTGAGATACGATTTTATTAACATTGTGCTTTGAGGAGAAAACTTATATAACTCAAGTTTTTGTAGAAGAATATTAAACGAGACACAATCGAAGGCCTTGCTCAGATCACAGAACAGGGTCCCACTATATTCGCCGTTCTCTATACCCTCATTCACAATCTCCATAAACTTGTTAATTGCACTGGTTGTTGAATGTCCGCTCCTGAAGCCAAACTGTCTGTTACTAAAAAGTTGGAAGCTTCGATATACGATTTTTGAGTGCTTTTTCAAATATTCCCGAAAATAGGGGTAGGATAGATATAGGGCGGTAATTTGATAGTTCATCCGGCTCGCCTTTCTTATGAATAGGGACAACACGCGATATTTTTAATACCGATGGAAAAATTGACTCATCAATACAGAGGTTTAAAAGTTTAGTTAGAGGATATACAATTAAGTTAATAATAGTTTTGACAATTTTTGTATTTAGTCCATAAAGATCTTTGCTGTGTTTATTGTTTAAATTTCGTATTATATCCCTGACTTCATTTATTGTAATTTTTCCAAAATTTAAATCCAAATTTGGTTGTTTTATTTTTGATATAAAATTATGTGTATAACTTTCCGGTATTTTTTTTGAATCAGGTAATTTTTGGATGATTTCAGAAGCTATATTAGCAAAGTAGTTATTAAATTCATTTGGTGCGAAAGGAGCCTCATTATTAAAGTTATTTTGTTTTACTATATTTGAATTTTCTTTTACTACATCCCATATAGATTTTGGACTAAAATTATGATTCTTTAAATAGTTTTTTTTGCTTGTTTAAGATCCTCGTGGTAAGATTTTTTAATATCTTTTTTTAAATTTGTTAATTCTGTGCTCTGTCTGCTTGCAGAAGAGACTTAGTGCAGCAACTCTCTTTTTTGCCGTAGCTGATCGTTAAACCAGTTTATATTTATACCTTTTTTATTTTTATTTAATTCAACCTCAGGGAAAGCCAGATCAATATGCATTATGTTATAACAAAACAAATTATTTTTATATAATGAAAGGTTCGGTGATCAGTTGTTTTGAATCTAGTGTTTTTGTTTATTTTCTCATTAGCATAGATTTGTCTCGTACGTTTAATGCTAGTTACTCGAACGACCTTTTCAAAATTAACTAGTGATGGACCAGTGGTTGAGATTTTACCGTAATTCATCTAATTTTTAAGTTGGAATATTATTGAGGCTCTTAAAAAAGAACATACTACTAATTATACGTTTAGTATCGAAGTTTGTTGTATTATGTCAGTCGCTAGCGTGTGACATTGGGAGTATAAGCGTTAACAATGATTGTATAAAATGAAAAAATATATATATATATATATATATATATATATATATATCTATATGAAGAACTTAGTTCTCGGAATGAACCGCGTAAAAGATTTGAAAAATCTCGACGTTTCGGCTCCTTTTGCGAAGCCATCTTCGGGAAAATTAGAAGGGAAATAATTCAGATACGTGGCCTCAATCTGCCTACTCCACGAATCGAATTAGGAGGAATCGGAAACAATACGACTGCGCGGTCTCAACCTGCCTACTCCACCAACCGTACTGCTTCCTGTCAACTCTGAAGTCTCAACCTGCCTACTCTTCAGAGTCAACTGACGGGCCGATCGTCGCGTGGCCGTATTTGAAGGGAAGGGGGGCGGGCACTCCATTGACGTAGTATTGACGTCAATGGGGTATGACAGATTGAGGCCACGTATCTGAACTATTTCCCTTCTAATTCTCCTGAAGATGGCTTCGCAAAAGGTGCCGAAACGTCGAGATTTTTCAAATCTTTTACGCGGTTCATTCCGAGAACCAAGTTTTTCAAATACTTCCGACCGCGGAAATCTTTCTGAACATATATATATATATATATATTATATATATATATATATATATATATATATATATATATATATATTATATATATATATATATATATATATATATATATATATATATATATATATATATATATATATATATATATATATATGTATATGTATATGTATATGTATATGTATATATATATATATATATATAATATATATATATATATATATATATATATATATATATATATATATATTCAGTTTTCTGCACTCTTTTTCTATATGAACTTTAACTGTGCCAAATCTCATACTCCTCCGCACGCAATAATCTTTAAAAGGGGTACACAGATATGCGAGTCTTCGATGTCTGACGTAAATTTTCTCCGTTTTGCAGAAGTACTGAAAGAATTCGTCCTTATAATGCCGTCGGATGCTTTAACGATTCTGGTTCCGCTGTTGTCGCACTGTCATTCCGCTTTCCAAGACAGCCACGACGCCGTTCCTCTGGGTCCCTATTTTCCGCGTCGCGGTCATTCGATCCCCGCGGTGGCAGGAAAGGGGGGCGCCAGGCCGCTGAGGCCGATGATACAGATGACGGTGCCCCATAACCAGCTGGAGTGTGGTCGGGTAAGTAGGCGTGGTTGAAAACTGCCATCTGTTGAGGATTATTTGAATTTGAAAGTAACGGTAATTCATGCCTGAGATAACTCGAAAAAATTATTAAACGTGTGTAATGACACAAATCGCCAATGATGTTTAATAAGAGGCTAATTTTTTGTGTGAATAATATAGATATCAATCAAGTTATCAAAAACATTCTCATTAGGGGTTTCAACTCTTCCTCAACCGCAGCCATTTTAATATAAAGATTTCTTGTTTTTTTCTCCATGGTTTCACTCTCCTCCACAGCCCTTTCAAATTGAGTCATTGAAAATTTATTAAAACAATGGTTAAAAATAACAATTTACACATTTATTATAAGAAATAGCGCATGACGCACGTTTCGGTGGAACTTCACCTTCTTCAGATGCTAATGGCAAACAGTTTGCCATTAGCATCTGAAGAAGGTAAATTGTTATTTTTAACCATTGTTCAATATGCTTATTAATTTACACCAAGTATCGGCCCAATCAATCCAAAATCTTCGAAAATTTGTGAAAAAAACAAAATAAATGGTGGATTGAGAAATTTTATATGAAAAATATCAAATATTAAGAGAAAATATAATTAAAAACAGATCTGTGATGTTGATGTGTTTTTTTGTTACTTACTGCCTTCATAATTTGTTTGTCAATTATCTTTAAATCACGAAAATCATTGAGAATTTCGAAAATGAGTGAGAGAAAAGATTTTTTATCCAAATAAGTGGATACTATGTAGCATTCTTACGATTGGTTATTATATGTATTGAAAGGAAAGAATAAACTTCGAATTTTTTTTTGAATCGAAGTAACCACTCGATGGAAATTCGTATTAAGAAATGAGAACAAGAACACGTTTATTTGAACTTAATTTCCACTATATTTACAATTAATTGAAAATTGTATCGAGAACACAGTGTCTTCATCAGATTTAGTTACAAAGTAATTCCTAAAATATATCACAGTGCTTCTAAATAAAATTGAATGTAATATATAATTCAGTTGTTCTTTGCCTACAGGGATTAGATCCGGAATACGACGAGGCTCTGGACAAGTTCTACACACCGTACCACGAATTCATCGACGTTCTATTCAGGTTGGCCGTCAACAACGACTCGGTGTCTGAAGTGCTAGTTAATCTAAGCGCCGTCGTGGGATTCGAAGCCGTACCGTTACATTCCACATACTTTCCGAAATTATGGCTCGACATTCTGAACACGCCGGTGAGTCTAGCGCTTTTTCAAACTGTATATATTCCATAATTTATTGTCGTTGCTAGTTGAGGCTGTATAGGCGAATCAGAATAAGCGCTTCGCCGCCTGGTGACAATTAGAATAACTAAAAATCTTGACATAGTTCTTACGTTCCCCTTTGTTTTGTGTTTGTTTTTGTGTGATTTTTTACAAATATTTATTATTTGCAATCATTTTGAAAGGTATGAGTCGTTCGAATCGTTATTGTTCAGTTCCTCAGTGTTCTTCCTGGGAAAAGAAATGTTCAAATGTGAATTTCCATGCTTTTCCTCCAGCTGATGATGAATATCGTGTTTGTGTAGAAGGGAAAAAGGGATACTCCTAAAGTCTCTACTTTGTGTGATCTGATAACTACAGATAGTGCTCTAAACAGTTTCACTGGTCTCAATAATATAAAACTATTAGATACAATAGTAAAAGCAGTACAATCTGTTTACAGTGATCAACGGTCACATAGATTAACAATCAAACAGCGTATTGTTTTAGTATTGACAAAATTGAAATGTGACCTTACATATGTGACATTATCTCTTTTATTTGGCATTTCACAAGAATTATGCCAAAAATATATTTATGAAATTCTACTCATTATGAGTAGAGTTCTTAGTTGTGTCATAAGATTCCCAGAATATTCTGAAATACAGAAAAACATGCCAAAATGTTTTTAAAGTTTGCAAAATACTCGAATCATCTTAGACTGTACAGAAATTTATATTAGTGACTAAGTTAGAAAGCTCACAGGATGCTATTATGGTGGACAAAGGTTTCTTGATAGATGATATTTGTCAACAGTTTAAAATAAAGTTGATCAGGTCACCATTTTTGAAAGACAAAAAACAGTTGACTACAGAAGAAGCATTGTTGAATGCCAAAATAGCAGCTGCTAGAGTACATATTCAACGAGTCAATCAGAGAATTAAGATATTCATCTCATGATCTAACCTAAGCTTTCTCTCAATTTGGCTACAAAACAAATGATGATAATGAGAATACATACACAGTAACACACTTGTTCACTAAAGAAGCCTGAAAAGTCTTTATATTTATGGTAAAGTTATATTTCAAAAACACAAATAAACACACACCAAATACAACATAAATATTCCAATGTCAATATTTATAGTTCTACGACTGGCCACATTGGCGCTGCATTCTTATTTTCAGATGCCTATTCTCAAATTGTGAATAACCACTCAATTATTACTCAACTTCAGGAATTCCACGATTAAATTACTTGGTTATAAAGGTATTCACATTTTTTGCAGCATCTGGATCACAAGTACATCTCCATGTTGACTACTAGTAATTATTTCGTGGATTACGTTGATGCCATATTGTTAGACGAGAGATTAGCTCTGACCGTTGATGTGATATACAATTTCCTAGTTGCATTCTTCCCGAAGGTAAGTTGAATCATTCAATTTTTGGTGCGTAGGTCGAATTGTATCTTACAAATCACAACGATACTCGTTCGTTATCTCTGAAGTAATGCTGAATAACTGAGTTATGTTAAAGCAAATGTATGATTAGCTAGCATCAGTACGGTTTTCGAAATCAATCCTTTAGAATAGAATATAGAATAGAATATATTACCCTATAAAAGTTATAAGGTAAGTCAACATGAAAATTAAAGAATAAATTAATACATAAATGTGTAAAAGACTAACATAAGACATTTAGACAAACTTGGCAACTGCGCAAAAGAGTATTGCTTCAAAGTTCAATCCTTTGTTAGATGTCGTCTAACAATGATCAAACCACAGCCATTGACACATCTCATAAAGGCATTGAACGTATGAGCTTGTTGAAATATGTATGTATAAACTTTGAGCACTAAGCTTGTACATGAAGTTTTACACAACTAGCGTATACAAACTTTGAGCACTAAACTTGTGCATAAAGTTTGACATTCGTGTACAAACTTTGAACACTAAGTTTGTGCACAAGTCTCATACATAAGCTATGTTCTTGAACTTTGAGCACAAAGTGTAGACACAGACTTTGAGCATAAAATGCGTGCACAAAGTTTGGGCACAGAGTGCATTAATAAACTTTGATCACAAAGTACTTGCACATACTTCTAGTACAAGGTGCGTGCATAAACTTAAAGCACAATGTGCGTGCTCAAAGTTTATGCACAAAAAATGCCTGCATTCCTTCTAATTCTCCTGAAGATGGCTTCGCAAAAGGAGCCGAAACGTCGAGATTATTCGAATCTTTTACGCGGTTCATTCCGTGAACCAAGTTTTTCACACACATATGTATATATATATATATATATATATATATATATATATATATATATATATATATATATATATTTATATATATATATATATATATATATATATATATATATATATATATATATACAGGGTGTCCCATCGGGAAAGAACGCGATCTGTATATGGAAAACTACACATAGGAAACTTTTGAAAATTTGGCAGTATACTAATGTTGATAGGGGCAACTCGACTAAAATATTTTCAAGATGGTGGCGCTTCCGGTTATACCGGCAGTAGATACCTACTTGCTTATTTTAAATTGGATACCCTATATATTAATACAATTTTAGATTCTACGAAAGATTCTAGGCAGATTTTATGTATTATGTCCTATACCTAAGTCTAAGCGTTTTTGACATATTTAGGTTTTTATGACAAAAATGACGATTGCAAGCCCTAATATAATTATCAATTGTTCCTATAAGGATTCCCGTATTACTTACTTTGGGATGGATTCCTTGTTGAAAAGAACTTGCTTTAATAGATTTTGTATAATATTTGGATAACTAATCATATAGGGTGTTCGAAAAATAAGATCTAAAATGAGATTGAGAAAACTGACAAAAATCAATTTTTTCAAATGGAAACCCCCCATTTTTCTTATTTTGTAGTATTTAGCATTTAAAAAGAAGGTAACTTTGTATAAAGTTATCTATACCTAAAATTTGAAGTTTTCGAAATATTGCCAATTTAATATTTTTATATGGCGATTTTGCATTTGAACGTTAAACAATTAGATCTAGGATAGCCACGATCGTATTTGACATTTCAAATCATCGTAATGGCACCCCGGTTAAATTATACAAACGAAGATTATTTTGAAGGCTTATCTAAATCATTTTCATTTAAATGCTGCACTAATGAAAACATGGACAGCATAGGGATGATATTTGTGTTTCCGTAAAATTCTTAGAACTTACGATTTAGATAAGCCTGATTCTAATGCTATCTGCCTTGAAGATTTTGTTGGATATGCTTCAAAATATCCCAAAATTGCTATTTCAATATTTTCATTGTTAACAACTGGTTTCTTTTTGTACGCCTTTACGGATCCAAAATTCTTGAAGTTTTCTATAATTCGTTTAACAGTATTTGGTGATGGTTTTTGTTTATGAGGATATCGGGTCGCACATGTATCACATGTTCTTGAAATAATTTATCACATTGTCCATAAATAATAAATAAGTTTAAATAATCTTCGTTTGTATAATTTAACCGGGGTGCCAGTACGATGACTTGAAATGTCAAATACGATCGTGGCTATCCTAGATCTAATTGTTTAACGATTAAATGCAAAATCGCCATATAAAAATATTAAATTGGCAATATTTCGAAAACTTCAAATTTTAGGTATAGATAACTTCATACAAAGTTACCTTCTTTTTAAATGCTAAATACTACAAAATAAGAAAAATGGGGGGTTTCCATTTGAAAAAATTGATTTTTGTCAGTTTTCTCAATCTCATTTTAGATCTTATTTTTCGAACACCCTGTATGATTAGTTATCCAAATACTATACAAAATCTATTAAAGCAAGTCTTTTTCAACAAGGAATCCATCCCAAAGTAAGTAATACGGGAATCCTTATAGGAACAATTAATAATTATATTAGGGCTTGCAATCGTCATTTTTGACATAAAAACCTAAATATGTCAAAAACGCTTAGACTTAGGTATAGGACAAATACATAAAACTGCCTAAAATCTTTCGTAGAATCCAAAAATGTATTAATATATAGGGTATCCAATTTAAAATAAGTAAGTTGGTATCTACTTCCGGTATAACCGGAAGTGCCACCATCTTGAAAATATTTTAATCGAGTTGCACCTATCGACATTAGTATACTGTCAAATTTTCAAAATTTTCCTATGTGTAGTTTTCTATATACAGATCGCGTTCTTTCTCGGTGGGACACCTGTATATATATATATATATATATATATATATATATATATATATATATATATATATATATATATATATATATATATATATATATATATATATATATATAATAATGGTATATTCACAAATGCTTTCTGTAGTGAATGACTATCTACAATAATTGATATTCTTTGCTGTAATTGAAAACAAGTTAGTTTGTATACCTGTCATTACACAAGTGACCTTACAATCTAATAAATAGATATAGTTTCCTGAAGGAAAGAAATCATTTCATAACTCTAAAGATGAAAAAAAAAAAGTAATGCATAAATTGTAATACAAGATAATTTAAATTATGTTGAAACATTCCGTAAGAAGGCCATTTAAGATTTGATAGTATTGAAAGTTCTATAATCCTCAAATGTGTTGTCATTCACCATCAAATCTTATTTGAAAACTGAACCTACGCAGATGAAGTTATAGAAACTGTGGTTTCATTATTCATTCGAAGAAAAATTATTTAATATCGAACTATGCATATAAAAAATCGCTTGATTCGAATTATATTTATTTTTTTTGTTAGACCTTTCAATTCTTTACGATTAATAATTACACCGGGAAGAAAATGTCATATTTTCAATAAAATCACTTAGTAATTGATTCAATTTTTCAAGTTGCGAATAATTTTCCAGGTTTCTGCCCATGTCCTATCCGAACAGACGCTAACCATGATCGATAACACTGTAGTATCATTGAGTGAACAGGTATCCTCCTTGGATATTCAAAAGATGGCGCATCGTTTATCTGGCAATCTAAGAGCCTTGATATTAGTTTATAATAGCCCGGAGGCTGTGCCTCCGCCCCTGTTAAAATCTACTCTGAAGCAGTTACAGGCTAGAGTGACCGAGCTACTGGAAGAACTCCAAGCCAAAGGTAAAAAATCGTGATGATTTTTAGTATTTCACATATTTTTCATTGTTGCAAATGTTCTTGTCAAGTATAATTTCTGAAGATCTATCGACAACGTGTTGAATATAATTCAAAGGAAGGGTTCATTTCGAAAATTCTCTATTTGATTCAAAAGTTATTCACTTTGATGTGCTTAGAAGTTTTGATATCGAGATTCAAGGTTAGAAGGGGGCTTCTTCAGTCTCATTACAGTTATAAATTCCAAATTTGTATCTTTGTCAAGTTGTCGGAACAGATAAGGGAAGTACTTAAATACATTTTACGTTTATTCTTGAGAAGTGAAATGATGAAACCCATTAAGGCTGAAACAACCCTGGGTGTCCTTTCTAAAGGAAATAAATTTATCCCTAATTTAGAACTAGCGAAGTTAATGGAAGTTCGACCATTGCAGAATTTTAACCTTATTTTGTGATTCTTTTATTATATTTAATATATTGCCAACTTTCGATTTGTTTTAAAAAATATATATGGAAAATTAATGATTTTCTTATTACGGTAAAGTAAATTGTTGTTCAGTTTAGGTTTTTGCAGATACTTATCTAGTTGGTTCAATTCAATAGATAATATGGATGATTTTACTATATTGTAGAAAGTCTTATCACTATAAATGAAATAATCAACTAATATTGTCTGATTTTCTCTTGAACTGCATATCATTATAGTCATTGAAAATGACTGGTTGCGACACATATTTCAATTGGAACTCCAACTCCAGCATTCAAAATACTTGCACTTTTAATGTTGTTAAGAAGTTTTAAATAGACTAAAAATTTATTGTTCTTAATATTTGCCTTCATATGATACAAAAGTTAGCTGAAAGGAAAAACTTTTCAAAAGTTTATTTTATTTGTCTACGGTGCGGAGTTGGTAAATTCTATTGTCCCCTGAGGTATTGTATACGTCTATAAGTTTTAGTGCTTACAATATTTTTAAAAGTCTAATGGCCGTTCGGAACTCCTACGAAGTGTAGGTCCACCGGGTGAGAAAATATTTGTGATATTATTTTTGTTCTTTTCAGAAGCAGAAGAAAACGAGGAGCCTAAGAACTCGAATAATTTGGAAAATCCTCTTCCTAGTACGTCGAAAGCAGACAAATGCGAAGAATTGCCAGATAAAGCTGATCACAGTGATACTGATACTCATAATACTTCCAGTGATGACAGTTCGGACGAAAATAGGAGAAAACAATCTAGTTCATTAACTATTATTAAAGTTCTGAGTACAGTCATCAAGGACCTCTTGATAGTAGTGGATAAAAAGCTTTAAACTTGGGAGCAAACGACCAAAACTCACGAAATAAGAAATGCGGCGTGTTTGTCGGATATTATTTATAAAATTTATTTTTTTTTTATTAATTTACGTCGAATTTATGTTAATTTCAAATGTATATTAAAGCTTTAAATTATCTAAAACCCACGAGTTGAAAATAAAATAGGGTATAATTTTCTTATTTCTGTTTGATATCGATAAGAATAAAATATAAATGTGCTTTTAAAAGTCCTACTGTATAATTGTTTAAAAAGACTGTTAATAAAATATCTCTTTTTGTTATAAGTATTTTATTGTATTTGTTTAAAAAGAGGATCAGAATGAATGAAAATCGAAATTTACTTAGTTTTAAAAAACGCGTAAACTGCCGTTACTCCGTTATTTTCCCCTTATTTTTATTTTTTTTTACATACAAATTCTTTACCTTCTAAGTCAGTTTGTTATGTCTTGATGAGAAAACATCTTACTGAAAATGTTTCGACTAAAAAGTTGATGGTATTGAGGGAGAAGCCCACATATGCTAAAACCAATTCCATTCCTTTCCCTCTTATGGGGGAAATGGGTTAAATTCGAAATGGGAATCCCTGTTTTTTATTGCAGTTCTATTAATTTTTCGAATAAAATTTAGATGTTAAGGTCGTTCAGACCTTATTCTATAACAGCCATCTTTGACGAATAGTAAAAAATTGTCAATACAAAACATGTATTTTTTCTCGTAGAATACGAAACTGTGATAAAGAACAGGGGTTTCCATTTCAAATTTGACCTTCCCCTCCAAAATTATGAAGCAACTGGAAGAGTTTTTAGCATAAGTGGACGCCCACCTTAAAACCATCAACTTCTCACTCCACAACATGTTTCCGTAAGATGTTTCCTCTTTGATATTTGCAACTGTTTGAACTCAAAAAATTCACCCTATATAATATATATAATATATATATCTATATTATATATATAATTATATATATATATATATATATATATATATATATATATATATATATAATATATATATATATATATATATATATATATATATATATATTATATATATATATATATAAAACAAGTAGAGCAGAATTATCGGTATAGCCCGCTTTTATGGAAGTAGCCGTTGACTGTTGTTGTTTATTTACTCGGTCTGAGATCTCGCGGATGGCATTAATCGCCTCCGTGGCAAAGTTTGACCAAATCTCCCAAACCGGAGAGTTCAAACAATAAGCCACAAATGTGTGATTGTCTTCCGTAGCAGGGGATTTCGTTTGTTGTGCTATTTTCATCTCCAAGTTTTCAATCTAATGCTTGGCTACGCCGTTCTGATGAGGACCAAAGAGTCCGAAACACGTGTCAACGGCTGCTTCCATAAAAGCGGGCTATACCGATAATTCTGCTCTACTTGTTTAATATTTTCCCGCGACTAATTTCTTATTGCTATATTGAATTACAAGTAATTCAATGAAAATTCATGAAATATCAGAAATATATGATAGATAATACAAGTAATAGAAAATTTGTAAAGAGTAAATAGAAGAAATTAATTCAAGATAACAGACTTAATTTATGTAGAATACATATGATTATGGAAATTTTATGTATCGTAGAATCAACTAAATTTGAATATCAGATAATAAGTTAATTTAAAGTCATTGAAGATAGTTAATCATATATGGAGGTATTAGAAGAAATGAGTTTTAAATAGAAAATTGCAGTAGAATAATGTAATAAAGAAGAATTTCAAGTTAGAATTAAATTATATATATATATCGAAATGTCAAATTTTTCAATAATAAATAATAACTTAATTAATGGATAGAAAATTGGAATTTTTAGTACAAAATGATAAGAATATTATGTAATTGAGATTAACTAAATGATTTCAGTCCAGAAAAATGTTTTTATTGAAAATTTTAGAAAAAACTAATTAAACGTTATTTAATTATTCAAATTAATCAAGCTAAAGTACTGAGTTTGAAAAATTTTAAGTAATCATAAAGAAGCTGTTATTATTGAAATAATTAATTTCCAAAATTATTGTATATTCAATTAAATTGAATGATATAAAATTATTTACAGTACCTGTTAGTATAATATTTAAACATGAGTAAAATTTCCAAAAAGGATATGAGAATATTCTAGAAAATTTTGAAAAATAAAAGGAAGTCATATAAGGATGTGGATTCCATTTCCGGAAGGCAGTTGATCATTAGCAGCCAAAGTATAAACATCGTCTCTGTGTACATCTGATTTTCATTTGTTATTGAATTACTTGAAATCTTTTTTCAACGATTAATGACATTTCATGTCTTCGACATTCTACAAGGATTTCTCATATATTATTAATTAGATATACATACTTTATAATCATCTATCACTTACTAATATCTGTTTAATTTTATTGAAGTTTTCCTTCTTTCTTATCAATTTCATTTCATATTGTACCATATATTTCAATTCTAATATTTCAAATAAATAAACCATAGGAATATATATATATATATATATATATATATATATATATATATATATATATATATATATATATATATATATATATATATATATATATATATATATATATATATATATATATATATATATATATTATATATATATATATATATATATATATATATATATATATATATATATATATATACAGGGTGTCCCACAATTTTTTAGACAGGCTATAACTCTGAAACGGCTGAAGATAACTTCATGAAATTTGGTATGCAGCAATTGGACGGATTTTACAATATTGCGAATCCCTTATGACGTCAGCGAAATCATCACCGTAGCTATGACGTCATGTCATTATAAAATATCAAATGTAAAGGTGGTCGTGTGACTGCTCATATTAAAGGTCTTTTTATTCTGAATTAAACCATGTAATACACTTAGTATGTTAAAATTTATTAGTTGTGTATTTTCGATCAAAAGGAGCTTAACAAAATAAATAAAAAGTTTAATAAACAAATTTAATCACATGAAAATCAAGGCAATAATACCATTATTCTACAATTAATTTCGACACAAGCCTCAAACCTGATTTTCATGTGATTAAATTTGTTTATTAAACTTTTTTATTTATTTTGTTAAACTCCTTTTGATCGAAAATACGCAACTAATAAATTTTAACATACTAAGTGTATTACATGGTTTAATTCAGAATAAAGAAACCTTTAATATGAGCAGTCACACGACTACCTTTACATTTGACATTTTATAATGACATGACGTCATAGCTACGGTGATGATTTCGCTGACGTCATGAGGGATTCGCAATATTGTAAAATCCGTCCAATTGCTGCATACCAAATTTCATGAAGTTATCTTCAGCCGTTTTAGAGATATAGCCTGTCTAAAAAATTGTGGGACGCCTGTATATATATATATATATATATATATATATATATATGTTCAGAAAGATTTCCGCGGTCGGAAGTATTTGAAATGTGGTTCATTCCGTGAACCAAGTTTTTCATATAAATATAAATATATATATATATATATATATATATATATATATATATATATATATATATATATATATATATATATATATATATATATATATATATATATATTTGTATTTGGAAAAGAAATAAGTAAGAATAGTAAATTTAATTTTCTGTTTCTGTAATGATCATCGATCAAATAGTATATAATTCATCCATTCAACACTTACCTGTAATTTTTGACATCTCGTTCTGCCATTTACTGTTTGAGAAAGAAGCGAGTAGGATAAATTAAATTAAATACAGCTTACGACTCTGAATGTTTCCATTGTGTATTTCCATATGGTTCAGCAAATACAAAAACAAAATTACACATATACAGTGTCTACACAGTGATTATTTATACAAATAGCATAAGTAGGTACACAAGATAATTTAGTTAATAATAAATCTACCTAATAAATTTTAAAATAAAACTCCGGGCGACTTTACCAGTCTTCGCTGGACGCTCTGCGACCCTTAACGTGCCGTCTGACAAGGTCGGCGTGAAGACAGCAAAGTGCCAAGAGCAGTCAGTCCAACGACTGCGTCAGTTAGCCAAGTCAATTTACTCGGTGGATTTTCTATACAACTATCATCGTCAGAGGAAAATTCAATCGTTTGGTGAAGAACAAACAAATTATCAAACTGTATGTACAAGTAAATTTCGAACTACGTTCGCAAATAATCGTAAATTGACTCCTAATTATCGCAGCTCCACTACCACCCAAAACCTTCGCCACTTATATCCAGTAATTAAGATCAATAATAAATCAACTACCGACTCGAACAAAAAAAAAATATATATATAATACATTGCGGAATTGCTTTTTAAAGTACATAAGAGCTTCTAAATTTTTTCACAACAGTCCAAAGTAAGAGGAATTTCGTCAATTTTTTTTTCACGCGACATTGCACTTTATTCGAAAAAAAGGAAACTATAAATTCTAAAATTGTGGATAATATGATACATTCAATATAAAGACAATAAACAAAAAACTGACTTCTTTCACAAACATATCATATTGATCCTCCTTGTATATTTTGCATATTCAGAAGAGTAAGCAACAACCAAAACGAAAACTAAAATAAATACAATTGGGAATAATTTACCACTTGTCTCACCTATGATAAAATAGATTACATTACGCTAATTAAATTATAAATGAAAAAGCGAAAAAATAAAAATATTAAAGAGAGATTGGGCGAAGTTTGAGCAGTCCAATAGACGGTTTAGGATTGGTTCCAGTAAGATCCTGGGTACTGCTTGCCGGAGACCTTTGTCTGGTTGGATGATTGGGAACGTTGTCCGCTGTTATTACCAGATTCCTGCAATGAAGGAATGACATATGATCTATGAGCAATTTAGAGCAGAAGCGTTCGAAAAAGCAACATTCTGATGGGACTAAAAACCATGAAATACCAATCATACATAAACTATTTTGAAAAACTTCCCCCGTTGATTCAACAAAAGAGTGTTTGGATACGCAGTCAGATCCACACAATTTAGCTGGTACTGTTTGCGAGTAAAATCAAGACTCTGAACGTCAATAATTGTCATATTATTTGAATGATATAATTGCCTGTTTGTCAGTTCTTTATATTGTCTTGCTATATCATCAATTTGTGTCATTAGATATTATTATCATATTTCTCATAATCATTCAGTGGTGACACGAAAATGAATTGAATTTTCGGTATTCTCATCACGGGTTAATTATATTTTTTATCTGGTAACAATACAAAAAAATTCAACAGCATGAAAATAATTCTATTATGTTATTAAAACTTATCCAGAAATGGAGACATAGGAAACTTAATCTGATTCAACCAATAAACTTTTGACTATCATTTTCAGGGATACATGCTCGTCATTACTGAAATTATCATGTCTAGTTCCACATGACACAACACGTCGCTTGTCAACACATTCATTCTTATAAGAAATATGTAATTAAGAACATCTTATGTAAGATCGTGATCGAAAACATCGTTGGATATGCTAAATTTCATAATGCGATTAAATCTCAAATAGGTTATTATTAAAGAAAGTTAAGTATGTTGGGTTTAAAAGTCACTTGAGATCTTGGTTAAGCTCTTTATTGTATAAGGTCTAGCTTTCGGACAATTCCGTGTCCATTTTCAGGGCTCTAAAAATTATTAAATTACAAGTTACAAAATATTATTAAGGTGAAGCCTTCATACTTACAACAAAGTGAGTTTAACAGCTCGAGGCTGAGTCATTTAAAGTTGAGAGATAAAATTACGTACAAATTACACCAAACCAACATATAAAAACATATAAAAACTAATTACACTAATTAAACAATGAACATTTTAAAATTGTGTGAGATTACTCCTGTATTCAAGTTTAATGCAAAAGGAAATCAAACCCAAGAAAACATGGTCAGTTACTGATGGTTACAAGAAAACTAGTCTGAAAGATGACAATGACCGTAATTTGTCATCTTTCAGACTAGTTTTCTTGTAACCATCAGTAACTGACCATGTTTTCTTGGGTTTGATTTCCTTTTGCATTAAACTTGAATACAGGAGTAATCTCACACAATTTTGAGATGTTCATTGTTTAATTAGTGGAATTAGTTTTTATATGTTGGTTTGGTGTAATTTGTACGTAATTTTAAATCTCAACTTTAAATGACTCAGCCTCGAGCTGTTAAACTCATTTTGTTGTAAGTATGAAGGATTCACCTTAATAATATTTTGTAACTTGTAATTTAATAATTTTTAGAGCCCTGAAAATGGTCACGTAATTGTCCGAAAGCTTGGCCTTATACAATAGAGAGCTTAACCAAAATTTCAAGTGACTTTTAAACCCAATATACTTTACTTTCTTTGGTGCAACTTACAAGTCAATACGTCCACCTCATTTAGGTTATTATTAATAGATTTTTGAGTTTTGTTCTCACAACCGATATGTTTTGGTCGGACAATTTATTTTTAAATCATCTTTTTTAATGAATCACTACTGAAACCTTACTAATTATAATGTATATGACAAGATTCTTTCTTTTTTATCATGCTTAACTTCTTTGATTTCACAGAACCGAATATGTAGCTTTTCCATATGCAAAAGCAAACAACAAAATGCATCGAAGTAGAGCTGCAAGCACTTCAGTAACAACCCCTCAAATACTACAAAATGTAACATTTTCTAGTAAGCAATAACACCAATGTCAGACTATGCATGCTTTAGAATTAAATGAAGATGAATGTGTAACTAAGCTTCCGTATGAAATTAGGAAAAAAAGAACATTACAGAACTTAAGAGAATGGGTCGTCGAAGTAGTTGAATTCGGAGATACTTTCAATATTTTTTCGTAATCCCATACTGTTATTTTGATTTAACGGTATTCAGATGACAATTGAAAAGTCAGTGTTAACGGCCCGTTATAATTTTATAATGGCCGGCGGCCGTTAATAAATCACTTGTTCAAATATTCATTTCAAAACATCATTCTGCTTACAATAACAACATTGAAATCTTGGTCCACATCGAGTTGGGAGAATAAACCTCTGATTTTCATTTCGCATAGGCTAATAATACATCTTCATTAATCACCTTTACATTCTTGCTTTTACGCCACATTTCAAAATTTTCATATTCTTTTTGATATCGCTCTTGAGTTATTTTCGGCAGTTAATCAACACTCGCTGCACCGCACATGATTCTCCCAATATTTCTAAAGGAATTTGATTTTATTCCCCAATTTCATCCATGGTCGTCGTTAAAGCGACTTGAGAACACAAAAAACAGACGTTTATGAAACTGTCAAACTGTTCCATGACAACAGAGTGGACGACGTTGGTATTTTTCTTTAGAATTGCGAGGTACGGGGTTTTTCCTTTCTTCGGAATTAAAATATAATCCTTCAACGGGATTACGAAAAATTTTTAACGACACACGGCCGATACGCAAATAACGGATTCGGTTAGTTATAATCCTCGGCTGCGCCTCGGATTACAATATCCAACCTCATCCGTTATTTGCTACATATCGGCCTTGTTACGTTGATAACTATTTCGTGAATAATATAAAAATGAACGGCCCCATTCGATGATGGATGTTATTTACAATAAATAAACTCGCTGTTATAAAAGCAAAAATGAACACAAAGTGAAGCTGCAAATGGCGTGAATTAAACAAAAGCATGGTGTCGTTGTGTGACTTACCACGCGTCGGCCTTGGTGCCTGACATCCATCTACAAGCAAAACATAACCTCAATAACTAACTCACATGCCTTTTAATGTGGTGTACTTATACAACGTGTGTTATAAGCTCTCTCCGAATTTCGAGCGAGTTTTTACAATTTATCGTTTTTTTCTATTCGCCTATATTTCCCATTATTACGTTTCGATTATTTTGAACACGCACTAAGAGATATTGATCAAAAACGTGCCCATGCAAAATGATTACATGCAAAAAGAGGCTTTCGAAACCTAACTAAAAGATATACAAGAGTCAAAAAAGAAAATTCATTCGAGCAAGTCTTTGGTATTTCAAATTACTCATCATGGCACTAATGGCGGGATTCATTTGAATCAATGTTTCAAGTTATAGCACATGAAAATTTCAACAGTTCAGTAAAATATAACTAACTAGAGTTTGAGTTCTTCTTTATGAGCCGAATTTGTGTATTCGCTTTGAAAAGGTCGCCTTTCAAAGCACGTATCAATAGGCATGCACGTATACAGCTGACCTTAAGTGTAACTTCTACATTAATTTCTCATTTTAATAGACTTAACGTGTAACGATTATGTTACAATTGTGAAAATTAATCCAGATATTCAATTCAAATTCCAAAACAAACTCTGTCGATAATAAGGTCGGGTTCAAACCCGAAAACACGCCTGGTTGAAACCAACACTCGGTTAAAACCACAATCGTTCGGTTTGAACTACAGTCGTTCGGTTAGAACCACAGTAGTTCGGTTAAAACCAGTCGTTCGGTTAGAACAACAGTCGTTCGGTTAGAACAACAGTCGTTCGGTTAGAACAATCGTTCGGTTAGAACCTCAGTAGTTCGGTTAGAACCACAGTAGTTCGGTTAGAACCACAGTAGTTCGATTAGAACCACAGTAGTTCGGTTAGAACCACAGTCGTTCGGTTAGAATCACAGTCGTTCGGTTAAAACCACAGTCGTTCGGTTAGAACAACAGTCGTTCGGTTAGAACAACAATCGTTCGGTTAGAACCACAGTAGTTCGGTTAGAACCTCAGTAGTTCGGTTAGAACCACAGTAGTTCGGTTGGAACCACAGTCGTTCGGTTAAAATACACTCGTTCGATTAGAACAGTCGTTCGGTTAGAACCACAGTCGTTCGGTTGAAACCACAGTCGTTCGGTTGAAACCACAGTCGTTCGGTTAGCACCACTTTCGTGTATATTCGCCTTTCAAATCACGTATCAATAGGCATGCACGAATACAGCTAACCTTGAGTGTAACTTCTACATTAATTTCTCATTTTTACGCTTACATTACGTTTAATCATTTAGAGTCCTGGGCGGATGGAGTGTAACGTGGGATAATGAATCTTGTTGCAAAAAATCTAATAATGTCTATCATTTCTTAAAGACAAACTTGAAAAATGTTCCGCCATGATCAGCAGACGCTCGATAAACAATAGAGAGATATCGGTAAAACGAATAGCGCCTGTGAACGTTATTAACGTCCTGCGGTATTGATTTTATGTCAAGCGGTATTTTAGTTTTATTTAACAGTTATCAGCAGCGATGTTTTACCGTGCCCTAATTCACAGAACCCGCGCTATTCGAAAATGTGACTTAACCTTTTAACCTAGCTTTATGCTTTATTTTTATTGCGTCTTTTGTTTGTTCTTAATTGAATTTGCGCGTTTGCCTTAGCCATATTCGAGGTTTTTTTTAAAATTATTATTGTTCCAATAAAAGACGAAAATTATACTTGTTATATAGATTCATTTTATTTTCAATCCTTTTTCCTAACTTCCACTAGAATCTCTGCAATGGAAGAAGATCTTGAGTGTGATAATTATTGGTGGTGAAAATGATTAAGACATTGAAGCCGCTATTTTGATGAACATTATAAGGGATCGACAAGATATTGATGCCCAACAGCGTTTTTCCTTAGACGAAGTTCCAGGTGAAGACTGTAAATGTTTGTTTAGGTTTGAGAAAGATGATATTTACAGATTGTATCACGCTCTACAGATCCCAGAGTTCGTATTTTATTAATTTACCATTACTTAAAAATCAAATGAAGGAATTAAAACAGTCGTACGTTTATATCGGTAGTAAGTACAAAAAAAACAACAAAGTTACATAACCTTTAAATTAAAAAAAAAACGCTGCGCATGTTAATTTGTTAGGCGCTATTTCAAATACCGTCTGTCGTTATGCTCCGTAAATTAGGGCTGGCGGTAACGTTATTTAGGGACGTTGCGTTAAGAATCGAATCGCGCATAGGTTAAATGTCAAAATACGTAGGCTGTAATACTGCCTGACGCTATTTGGGTTACCGATATCTCTCTATTATAAAGTATGTATAAGTATAAGAAACTGCTCATTTTAAGCGATATTTTTCAGGGAAACCTACGGAAGAAATGGTGAAATTACCTGATGCAGCGGCTGGTGCATCAACTGCGTAGAGTGGTGCTGAGGCGCCATCGCCGGGATGTACACTGGCGGCACGTATCCGGTACCGCTGGGCGCCAGACCTGCGCTCTGACTGCCGTGTAACGTTCCAGTGAAGGGCGGGGGCGTGCCCGAGTGGAATCCCTGCTTTTCATACGACTGAAAACGAAAAGGGCGGGGCTTCGTGAATCGAAATTCGTTCGGTTCATCAAGTGGTGGGGATGGCGGGAATAGGGGAAAATCAGATTGCCGAATCATCCAAGGGAATGTTTCCTCCCGTAGAAACGATAGGAGATACAAAGAACTTGTTTCTCCTTCGTTTTCAGGGCGTCCACACGCCTCAGTCTCGTCATCGTTTCATCATATTATTGAAAGAAATCATCGAAATTGGGAGGAATTACACTAATTCAAAATTTGTGACAATGCCAAATGATTGTGATGATAGTAATTGTTACAAATGTCAGCTATAAATGATAAAAACGTGTATTTAATACGAACTGAAGAAATCTCACGAACTTCAATCCTAAACTATTTTTGCTGTAGACTTAGTTATTTTATTTCCTAAGATTACTTTCTCAAAAACCTCTTCATGAAACAAAGTATAAAGCAACGTTTTACCAATATTTTTTTTTAAGTTATGATCCTCAAATAGAAATATTCATTTAGACGATAAACTTTCAACATCATAATTGGGCACTCGAAGAGCAATCACACATTTCCATATCAATAATTTCGTAATATTAGTTCAATAATATGTAATACAAATAATTTCGATTTGTTACCTCTGACGATACAAAGTTTTTCATTTAATGGTATTTGAGTCCGAAAAATCCCTTCTGCTAATTGAAAATGCTTTGAAGCAATTTCTTGAGTGTTTCTGTTTACATTAAGGTGCAAAAAGAGATTGCATTTTGAATGAAACGAAGGGATATTTAGTAAACGTATGTTAAATGATGAATCCTTTTTAATCATAAAGTCCTCATAAAATTTTAAGAAAAATTATCTTGGTATCCTAGTTTATATATTTATTAAGAAAAACAATAACTATAAGAAATTAAATAGAAGGATACAGGGTAGAAAAGTCTTTGAGAAATCTTCCTCGGATAACATCCAATAATGAATTAATAGGGCGATTGGAAGTGTTTATGTAATAAGTTGTCAGAAATCTTATACCTGCTATTTTAAGGGTAAAATAGTGAAATCCGCATTGAAAACATAATTCTCATCTAATAAATGTGGAATTATTAAAATCTCTCTAATTGTTTTCAAAACAGCTCTTATGTTCTTTAGTTATTTTTCTAAAGTTACAATGTATTCTACTATAAGAACCAAAGAACATAAATGCTGTTTTGAAAGTAATAATAGAGAATCGAATTATTCTTATCATTTATTAACTAAAATTTATATAAACTAGGGTAAAAAAAAACTTTGTATTCAGTTCTATCTGATGAAGCCACAGTGTGGCGAACCGCTGCATTATAGAATGAATGTTAAATATAATTTAATCAAACGTATGTTCTTCAAACATTTTTTTATTGATTTTAATCAAGTAAGGCCTCATCTAATAAAAACGCCGAAAACCTTGAGAACTCGCCAAAATACTTACGTTGACCTTTCCGAGAGCGTTGTGAGATTTTCCATATATAGGCAGATCGTTTCCCGTGGAGCCAGTAGTTGAGGCGGCGCCACCTGTACCCTTCTGACCCTGCGCATTTCCGACGTACGTGCCCTTGCTGTACTCCTGCGTCTGACTGAGTGTGTCATACGCGCCGTAGCCCGAACTGTAACCGCCAGGTTTTGGGTACTGCGAACTGCTGTTTGTTCCGTGGGCGTTGGTCGCAGCCGGCAACTGCTGGAATTAACAACTATATCGTAAATACAACTCCGAATGCAAGAGTTCATATTTGTAGAATGTAACATTACCAACGAGAGAATAAGATGAACGCATGGTTTGAGAAGCAAACTTTCATTTAATTTATACGGTAACGCAGACAAGGTGGTCAATTGAAGTGCTATAAAGATGTCTTTCACAACAAACTGAAATCTATTAACATTCAAGAAAATTGGGAAGAGCTTGCTTAGGACCGTAACGAGTGGAGGAGAGTTGTCGCTGCATTCACAGAAAACAGACCGGATAAGCCTCGTCGGAATATTCCAACAGAAAATTATGAATGTCCAGATTGTGGAAGAAGAATCTCTAAAATAATTGGCTTATTTAGCCACAGACGTATACACAGAAGATGACAATGACTTCAATTGAAATTATCTTTTCGTTTTATATATTCGGCAACGAATAAAGCTGTATTATTATTATTATTATTAATGCTACTGTATCACACTGATTTTTCCAATATAATTGAAAAAACACACATATATTCGATAATTGCCGCATTAATTCCATAACTTGGAAATATAGTGGCATAGAAGTATTTTTTAAATGAATATTAAATGGAATGGAGAATGTTTGAAAACAGCGTTACTTTTCAATAAAAATTCTTGAAATGAGATCCACAAAACAATTATTTTCAAAACTGTTACACGCATAGGACACATTCGATTTTGGCGAGTGAAGCTGTCGAAGTGTAAATTGGAATAGGAAACAAATATCTATCAGTGGTATAAATCATTGTAATCGATATTTCCAACCAGCTCCTTTTTCAAAAATTTCGATGGTATATTATAATAGACTTAACATGTAAAGATTATGTTACAATTGTGAAAATTAATCCAGATATTCAATTCAAATTCCAAAACAAACTCTGTCGATAATAAGGTCGGGCTCAGGCCCGAAAACACGTCTGGTTGAAACCGACACTCTGTAAGAACCACAATCGTTCGGTTAGAACTACAGTCGTTCGGTTAGAACTACAGTCGTTCGGTTAGAACCACAGTAGTTCGGTTAGAACCACAATCGTTCGGTTAAAACCAGTCGTTCGGTTAGAACAACAGTCGTTCGGTTAGAACAACAGTCGTTCGGTTAGAACAACAGTCGTTCGGTTAGATCAACAATCGTTCGGTTAGAACCACAGTAGTTCGGTTAGAACCTCAGTAGTTCGGTTACAACCACAGTCGTTCGGTTAGAACCTCAGTAGTTCGGTTAGAACCACAGTTGTTCGGTTAGAACCGCAGTCGTTCGGTTAAAACCACAGTCGTTCGGTTAGAACAACAATCGTTCGGTTAGAACCACAGTAGTTCGGTTAGAACCTCAGTAGTTCGGTTAGAACCACAGTAGTTCGGTTAGAACCACAGTAGTTCGGTTAGAACCTCAGTAGTTCGGTTAGAACCACAGTAGTTCGGTTAGAACCACAGTCGTTCGGTTAAAATACACTCGTTCGGTTAGAACAACAGTCGTTTGGTTAGAACCACAGTCGTTCGGTTAGAACCACAGTTGTTCGGTTAGAACCACAGTCGTTCGGTTGAAACCACAGTCGTTCGGTTAGCACCACTTTCGTCCGGTTAGAACCACCGTTCGTAAAATCAACCAGCATTGCAAGGGCGGAGATGTGACGTGCTAAATTCGACAAAGAATTTTAATATAACAAAGTAATCGTGCTATGTTTAAAATTGAAAATTTCCAACATCAGTTTGAAGAATGAATTTCTTCAATCACGCTATAAGATTAAACCATCGCTTTTCCGCTATGAATATAACATAATTGTCTTATAATTTCAAGATTCGTTGACCATCTCTTATCTTATTATTTAACATTATTTTTTGTAATTTTTTTTAAATTCATCACAATAATGCAGTGAACAGCTGTGCGCCCACATTAACACTGTGAATAACCAAATACTCGAAACTGTAAAACGATCTTGCCAACAGTGTCTTAAATCTGACTTCCAGGAAAGTTGTATTTACAACAAAAATGACGTTCACCTTTCCTGATATTTTTCTAGACTATTAAAATGATTTCCTTAGCGAAAGCTGTTCACACTGAAATGTACAACAGGTCCGTATTAATCATATATCTATTTTAGTACCTTATTTGCTAATCAATACTCAGTCACTCACCAAAACAAAAACAGCATTTTTTTTCATCAAATTAAGTTAATGGAACAAAGACACGATTTTTTTGTTCAACGTACATTCAATGAACAAAAATACTCACATAGAACGGATAGTTGGGTATCGTGTTGAAGTGTGTGGTGAAGAAATAGGGCGTGGCCGCCGCACCCGCCAACATGGGTTGGGCCGCTTGGTGTCCCGCCTGCGTGCTGGTCTGCTGTCCGAGGGTGGATGGTACTGGCGAGGCGTTGTTGTCACCCCTGGCGAACCTTCCGTCCGACGATATCGAGTAACCGACGTTGCCGAGGGCAGCGTCCCGGACGGCGGCCAGCGTCGTCGGCGTCTGGTAACTCATGTCATAGAAGGGCGTGGTCTGCATCGGTACAAACTCACTCTTATCATATAATCAAAACGACCATCCGATATATCGAGTGTGTGGGATTTATTCCATCATTGTTAGTATCAATTGTTTTGACTACGTTTAGAAACATTCACGTTTCGGTAACATTTAAAGCGATATTATGGATAAATGGGTTTGGTACTAGCGGGATTTGGAAGCATAATTTGATAATATGTAGAACTAATGAGAGACCAATTTCCAAAGGTAAAAAAGAATAATTTACTCCGGTTAGTTTGCGACTGAAGCTCCCCACATATTGGGATATTGATTCTTAATTCTGTTGTAGTGGGGGAAAATTTGTAATAGAATTGAATATTTCTGAACATTTGAACTTATAAGAGGTATAAATTTTTTCTCTTTAAAATTAAAAAAATGTTGACATTCGGAATTCAAAAAGGCTCCGACTACATTAACACCTAATTTGGAAAATATTGGAGATAAATACTCTTGACAAACCATGAAGCAACAACAACAAGATTGATTATGTGTAAGGCATAGGTATTTTATAATAAATCATCCTATTCTGTAATATATTAAAGAGGAGCTTGAAACAGCAGTAACTTAACATACTTTTTAGTGTTCTTTTGAGTAAATTTCCCCAAGCACCACACGAATAAATTCGTCTTACAAAATATAACAAATTTCAGTCGCAAACGTATTGAAGTTATAATTACCCAGAAAGTAATCTTTAGAGGCAAGATCGGGATGTCATTTTGATAATGGATGAGTGATGTAATAGGAATTTGTGCCGAATTAACTGTATTTTTGCATGAAACAATTTTGTGCCGAAAATTGACACTACTACTAGATGAATATTCAAAGTGACAGTTAATTCAACACAAAATTCAGAAAAACTATACTAATGAAAGCGAAATGAAGCTGGTTATATATGATAGCGTCTTGTAAATAAATTTCGGAAGTTTGGTTGTATTTATGGATAAATGGCGACAGCTGGTGTTTACGGTGAGGTTGGGGGGGTAGCGTATGCATAGGTTGTTATCTACTCTTTGGGTAGTAAGATGGAAGTATACAAATACCCACACCCTTCTTGGACACCGGACCAAGCTGTTAGTCGAGTATGTTGGTAGCTGGCTAATTTGGAGGTCTCGGGTTCAAACCCCGGGCCGACTGTTCTGCAATGAGTTTTTCTCAGAGGTTTCCTATGGTAATGTAAGTCACTGCTTGCAAACTTATAAGGCGAATGCTGGCCAGTATAATCCTCTGAACCCTACCCACATTCCTATGTTCCATAAATATCCCGCTCGCCTATCCTTAATGCACTTGTACATACAAGTGCATCCTCTGATCTGGCTGAAGGAGGTAATCCCAAACTCAAGCTGCCCGCCTCCCTGACACATACTTCAGGGAGGAATGAAACACGTGTGTTTCCTTTTTTTGACACCGTGTAGTAGATATACTAATCGCATAGGTGGGAGTTTCTTCTAGAATCAATGACTGTCCAATTTGAGGTTGGCAATTCTGGTTAGGGCAGTTCTGATGAAGGTGAAGGATTTGCTGACATTGAAGTATATATAAGAGTTCTACTCAAGTCAGGATCTAAAATTCCTGACAATTCCAGGATATTCCAGGTGATTTTATATTTTTCCAGATATCGTGAACATTTTCCTCTCGTGACACTCTTCAAGGTTTTTTTTTACTCTCAAAGTCTTAGACACACGAGTTTAATACATCTTTTTACCAAGAGAGTTTCTGAAAGAACTTGCGTTATGTGCAAATGCTGTCAGATAATTTGCATTTATATAAGAATTCGCCAGTGTATATTATAATTTCTGAAAATATACGAGACGATTTTTTTTATTTTACAATTTGATACTGCTTTTACATTTTCAGAAAGCAAATTTGTAAAAAACTGATAACACTTGAGAAAATTCCCTGAGTGAATCCAAAATTCCTTGAGAATGCCAGGATATTTCAGGAGAAAAAAATTCCCTGAGATTTCCAGGACATCCAGGTTTTTCAACGATTAAGACACCCTGTTTTATAGCTGCCCAATTTAATGTTTCTACGGGCTTTCATTACAGTAGGGAGCCCAAGAGGGGATTTACTCAAGCGCGGCGAATAAACATATTGGGGGAAACCTTGCACTCTGTTAAGTATCCTACCATACTGAACCCTAATAAGTGGGCGTTCGTCTAGGGCGGCCGATCAGATTAGTAAAAAAAAACTTGAGCCGCGTCAGATTAGTGAATGGCCAACTATTCTGCAAATTACCTGCCAGAATAATATGCATTCACTAATCTGACGATTTGCCGTCATAAGGAAATAGGAGACAAAAAATTGCAAAAAGAAAACGGTCATCTTGACTAGCACGGTTAAATTTTCATTTTTATTTTGAAGGAAATGTCAAGACTTTTTTTTGCATTTGATTTTCGAATATCGCCCATGAGTTTTGGTCTCGTACGGTCACCCCTCCATGCAAACCGGCAGATTAACACACCTATCAGAGACGATGTGGGGTGTATAAATTATTAATATCTGACGCGCTGAGTATTTCTATATAACTTCCCCCCCCCCCCCCCAGTTAAATGGCATACATAATATAACTTTTCTATTGTTTTAGCATATAATCTTCACAATCCAACAGGTCCCCACGACGCTCGATTAAATCCCCTACTATTAAGAGCGTCTGAGATTATCTCTGTTTCTCAAAATATCGAGCAGCTTCAGCCGAATAACAAGACTCTATGTACGTTCACAGAATCGGCCCGAACGTCACAACTGACAGTTTCGTACGTCACTGTCACTGAAGCGATGAAAATTATCAGTTGTATCTGTTCGAGATGAAGAAATCCTACGGTCTCGAGCTGTTCCTCAAGGACGCCGCGTGCTTCCTGATCGGCGCTTCCGTCGGCTCGTTGGTGTCCCTGTACGGACACGTTATATGGGACGCCTTCTCCAACGAATTCGGCAGCAAGGAGTGGGCCGAAAAATGCCAAGAAGATGCGGAAAAGAACGTGTGCGAATGCGAAATAGAAAACGACTGATCCGAGAATTGGCGAATATCGTCCGCGCCTTGAAGGTTTTTGTACTAGGTCTTGTAATGTTGTGAAATATATCCGTTTTTGATATTTTGTCTATATTTATTGGCCGAAATAATACTTGATAATTTTGAAAAAAATATATGTATACGTAACATATAAATAAATATATATTTCGGGTGAATTTTTTAAGTTGAATCATTTGAAAATCTTGAAAAAAAATAAAAATCTTACGGAATAATATTTCCTATAAAAATATGATGGTTTTGAGGGGAAATTTCACTTTTGCTAAAAACTCTTCCATTTCTTTCACCCTTGTGGGAGGGGACAGAGGTCAACTTTGAAATTTTAAATGGGAACCTCTGTTTTTATTTATTGCAGATTCGTATTCTACGGCAAAAAATACAAGTTTTGTACGAACAATATTTTACGATTCCTCACAGGTGGCTCTGTAATCGAATTTGAATTTACCGTCTGAACGACCTTAACGTCAGAATTTCATTTGAATGATTAATAGAACGGATAAGTCAAGGTCATTCAGACGGTAAATTCAAATTCGATTACAGAGCCATCTGAGAGGAATCGTGTAAAATTGTTCGTATAAAACTTTTGTATTTTTTGCCGTTAAATACGAATTTGTAATAAAATACAGAGGTTTCCATTTAAAATTTCAAAGTTGACCCCTTTTCCCCCACAAGGGTGAAGGAAATGGAAGAGTTTTTAGCATAAGTGAACTTCCCCCTCAAAACCATATTCTTGGTTTCTTTTCCAGAATTTCAACTGATTCAAGTTGAAAAAAAAAAAAATTTATATATATATATTATATATATATATAATATTATATATATAAATATATATATTATATATTTATATATATATATATTATATATTTATATATATATATATATATATATATATATATATATATATATATATATATATATATATATATATTTATAGCAGTGTTCATGTTTGTACAGAATTAAAAGGCCACATGAGGTAAGAATATATTTTTTCCTGAAATGAGTTAGGAATCAGAACCTATAACCCAGCGTTTCTCAACTTTTCAGCACTCGCGGCCCATCGCGTGCCCCTCAACCATGACATGTAATTCTCATAAAAAAAAGGTATTTTGTTTGGATTGTGTCTACAGATCATCATTGTATCTCGCGCCCCCAATACTACAATGAAATATATTACTAAAAAAAAGGGGGGTCACGCCACCCTAATAACCATAACATGTAATACTAAAAAAAAGTCTTTTGTTTGGTTTGTGTATGCAGATCATCATTTCATTTGTATCTCGCGTCCCCAATACGATCAAATGAAATACAAAAGAAAAAACACTTTTGTGGTGTGTGTGCTCACGCCATCCCCTTCAGTATGCTAGCGCTCCCCTTATGAGGGGGGGACCACAGGTTGAGAAACGCTGCTATAACCTATTCCTAAATTTTCTGATCTATAATATAATAGAAATATATTATATATATATATATATATATTATATAATATATATATATATTATATATATATATATATATATATATATACTAGCTGACCCGGCAAACGTCGTTCTGTCATATAAATTATTATTATCTATTTCATCTATCTACTATTCATAATTCATACTTGCAGCATTCACATAGTGATTATAAGATGAGAGTTCATCATTGAAATAAGTACCAAATATGCAACGCACACATTTTCTTATGCTCTCCCAACGACATTCATCGACGTGGACCTAAATACACCCAAACTTCCGAGATTTATTCGTTAGTTATGCTAAATTCATAGAAGCTATGCGAAAGAGACGCATGATGGTAAAAAAAAAGTAAATCAAATTGAAACGTACCATGTGCGGCAGCTTGTGAGTACTGCATGTCTTCGAGAGTAGAGGGGTTTGGAAATGGGCAATTTACCATGGTTTACGGGTGCTCATCACAGGCGGCCACGCCGGCGGCATATTCGACACGACGTTACTGGATTTTAGCTGCTGAAAGCGAATGAGAAGAATTAAACGCGTGAGAGGGTATTGAACATATTCAAACTTTTAATAATTTAATATCGAGCAAATGTGAAAAAAATATGAACAGCTCTGGACTGTCCAGGAATATGCACGTACCGAAATACTCAGTTTAGAAAATAATAAATTCGAAATTACAAGTATCTGAAAGTTTAACTTGATCAAATACCTTGATAGTTCTTTATGTCTCACCCTCAAGAGAGTTAATATCTCAAATTTTGTATTGTTTCCTTATTGTATGATAAATAAAAATTTTTTCCTTCTGAAAAAATTACATTTGTATAGAATTGTCAAAAAAAAGAGAAGATCACATTTTTCCTTAAGAATATAAATATTTATCCAATAATATATTCTTCAACTTAGCCTAAACATCCTTTAGACTAGGAGACTCTATGACAGGTTTCAGATAGGTGTCTTTTATGTACCACTCAAAAGAGTTAAATATCTAAAATTTTTTATTGTTTCCCTATATTGTATAATAATAATAAAAATTTATTTTCCGTTCTGACAAAATTACATTTGTATAGGAATTGTCAAATAAAAAAGAGAAGATCACATTTTCCTTAAAGAATATAAATATTTATTTAATAATATATTCTTCAACTTAGCCCTAAACACCTTTAGACTAGGAGACTCTATGACAGGTTTCAGATAGGTGTCTTTATGTACTCCACCTCAAATATCGTTAAATATCTCAAAATTTTGTATGTTTCCCTATATTGTATAAAATATAAAAATTTTTTTCGTTCTGACAAAATTCATTTGTATAGAATTGTCAAATAAAAAAGAGAAGATCACATTTTCCTTAAGAAATAAATATTTATTAATAATATATCTTTCACTTAGCCTAATCACCTTTAGACTAGGAGTCTCTATGACAGGTTTCAGATAGGTGTCTTTATGTACTCCACCTCAAAGAGAGTTAAATATCTCAAAATTTTGTATTGTTTCCTTATATTGTATAATAATAATAAAAATTCATTTTCCGTTCTGACAAAATTACATTTGTATAGGAATTGTCAAATAAAAAAGAGAAGATCACATTTTCCTTAAAGAATATAAATATTTATCCAATAATATATTCTTTAACTTAGCCCTAAACACCTTTAGACTAGGAGACTCTATGACAGATTTCAGCTGTTTGTTGAATTGTTTATTGACTATTATATGCACCTAAATTGAGCAAAAGCATAACAAACTTTGATTAGTTGAAACTATATTTTGTTGATCTAGTATTAGAATATTCCACTGAATTATTCTTGGAGCGATTTTAACAAATCTATTCATGTTAAACCTTGTTTTCTTATAATTAATTATAATTTTATAATGCAAGACCTCTACTGAAATTCCCTTCTTTTCTATAGAGATTAAAGAAAACAGTAAGATAACATGATTATATTCATTGGATAATGATCGGAAACTTTCAAATTTTTAACCCTAAACGTCCAACGATCTTGTGAGATACATTGGATCATATTAAGTCTAAGTAGCTTATGATATAAAAACTAACACATTTCTGGCAGTGTGTACGCCGAGATACATAAGCGACCTCAACGTATTTGATTCGCAGGCTATCGTGATAAATAACTTTTCATTCCAATATCCATAGTGCCGATTGAAGTTTACCCAAATTCAGACATGGAGGTAAGTAAAAATGCAAATTCATAATATGTCAGTATTATTTTGTAGTTTTATGTGAAATAACTGAACAATGATTGTTTATTAGTACGATTTTTGTGTATGTGCGCTTATAAATTCATATGCTCATTTCCGACAAGTGTCACATGTCTGTATCTCATAAGACACATTGCCTTATAGTCATCATTTTTATATTTTCGGTAAAAAAATTTTCACCATCCCGTTTTCAGGTTCAAGAAATAAGTGCTAGCAGTTTCTATGGAAAGCAACGGCGAATACGTCCAGTCCTCCCTCAAAGACCAAATATTTCAAGTGGAGGCTTATCATCGTCCGAGATGAGAAAAATTGAATCGAGATATAACTGAGATTAGCCAAATTTGCCAGTTGCCTGACGAAATTGATGATAATAATTAGAGATGAAACAGATATCCGGTAACTATTCCGGTATTATCCGGCCGGATACCGAATAGTAATTCCAGTATCTGGCCGGATTCCGGATTAGTAAACTTCTACAATTTTCCGGTTATTAGGTAATTAGTTCAGTACTCAAAAATTGACAAGTGGGCAAATGTGGTGAATAAAATACCAAATTTTCCGCATTGTTGGTAAGAGGCAACTCCGCTTGGTTCAATATACCAGACCAGCTTCTGAAAATAGCCTTCCGCTGTAAAACGCTACTGACAGGTGCTGAAAGATAAATTCTAGCAAATCTGACAACTGCGGTAGTGATCAATGTACCACCAAAATGTATGGGTCGTAATTGCAATCGATTCGAGATCTCTTTAAAAAAGAGTCATCTCGTTAGCAATGGATTTTGTTTTTTTTTGATCGCCACGATACTACTACTATCCTTGGCCACTTCATGAAACAGTCCCAAAAAGTGTCATGACTTTTCACGTTTGAAGTTGGATCCAGTTTCATCTTCTTTCATTTGTTAGGCAGGTGTCGAAGACGGTGGATATCTGTTACTGTGAGAAGAAGATTCGTCGTAAGAGTTTTTTATATACTCTATTATGGTTTTTCTGTTTGCTTTTTCAGTTTCAAGAACTCCTAAATAGTCCGACTTGAACCTGGGTCTAAAAAGGTAGCAATTAGGTAGTTTGATCAATGATCCCGCTCAGGTGGGTAACACCCGAAACGCGCCCGAATATTTCGATCTTGTTCAGCGCGGCCTATATTCATATCAAACTGATCGCGTCATGTAATTGATAAAGGCCGAATATCCGTAGCCGAATATCCGGCCTCGTAGCTTGCCGAATATCCGGTATCCGGCCAAACCACTATCCGTTTCATCTCTAATAATAATGCTTGGGAGTCAGAAAATGAGTTAGCATTAGCAAACTTCATACAAAAGAAGAAAAATAGTACATTGTATAAATTCACTTGGTCCAAGGAAGATTTCGCCCACAATGAGGATCCTGTTGCCAATAATTTCCAATCAGCTACATCCTGTGTCTACACCTTTACAATATTTCACTGCATATCATATAATTTTTTTCCTCAATCCCTCATGAAATTGTTAAATCAATTAGTCATGTTCATGATAGCAATGAGAACCTGTTCCGGAAAATTATCCCCAATAATGTTAACTTTAAATTCCAGGAGGTTTGTTGCGTCCAGGTAAGGGATGCTATTCTTTCTCTGAAGGATAGTAGATCCAGGGATTTTTATGGTATCTCAGTGCCCCTTCTTAAGAGAGAGGCTAGTAGCATTTTACATCCAATCACTCACCTAATTAATAGGTGTTTACGAGATGGAATTTTTCCCGATTGCATGAAGGTATCCAGAACTATACCTCTTTTTAAGAGGGTAACCCAAAAGATGTTGCCACTACAGACCCATCCGGCTCGCCCAATATTCTCGAAACTTATAGAGAAAAATTTTATGTAACCAGATGCTCAAGTATTTCGAGTTTAATAACTTATTTTCTGTTTTCTCAGTTTGGTTTCCGCAGGAAGAGAAGCACTATTGATGTATATTACAGTTTGTGAACTATACGTTGAATGCTTCGAGCTAGGTCTTTACTCATTCTCCTTGTTCCTGACTTGACCAAGGCATTTGACGTGTGTCTCATTCGGCTCTCCTTAAAAAGCTTGAACACTATGGCTTCGACAATACCAGATCAGCTCATCCTATCTTTCTTGAACAACAGGCATCAATCTGTCTCTGTAAGTGATAATTGGTCCAGTAAGGAAAAATACTATTGGAGTACCACAAGCTCAATATTGGGTCCTATACTTTTTTTTTAATATATATCAACGATTTTCCTGACTACTTAGCCCACTGCCTAACAATTTTGTTTGCTGATGATACAAACTATAAGTGTTTCGAGCAGAGATATAAATGAGGGGAAAGAGCTTAGTGAAATATCGCAGTCAAGTGCTTTAAGATGGTTCTCGGGGAATGGGCTTTGCGTGAATGATGTAAAACTGAGAAAGTGATTTTACTCTTAGCCAGCCGAGGAGCCTGGGGAGTGTTAGGTTTCGTGGATTATATATGGATGCAGACTTACATGGAATGCCCATGTTGATTTTCTGGCAGCCAAGGTATCAAAAAATATATTTGCTTTGAGAGCCATGAGCGCGTTCACTGTCTGTGGGTGTGTTGAGGTCGGCTTACTTCGCGATGTGTCAGGCTCATCTGAGATATGGCATTCTGGTCTGGGGACATTGTGCGGGTTTGATAGATTGTTTGGATTGCAGAGAAGAGCATAAGAATAAAATTTAGTGATCTCAAGTATAGAGAGGCATTTAGGCAATCTTTTTAAAAAGTTAGACATTCTAACTCTACTGGCCTTATTTATTTAGAATGTCTCATGTACGCCCATCGAGTAGAGATAAATGGCAGCTAAATTGTGATAACCACTCATATGACACTAGGAATAAGGATGATATATATGTACGAGATAAGACTGGGGAGATCACAAATGGTCCAAAAATTTTTTAGCATTTAAGTTGGATAACAATTACCTTCAAGCTGGAGGACTCTTACGTTAAAAACCCAAATTTAAAAATATAAATCAAAAAAATCTTAATTGTGCAGCCTCCCTATAATTTTAAAAATTTTTTAAATTTTTAGTGAATTTTTCTAACTGAATTTTTTAACTGTATGTTCCCCTTTTTACTATCTTTTATTTCTATTTCACACTTACTTGATAGTGATGTAATTTTGTACTGGACGCTGTAAATACAATGTATTACTGACACAAATAAAGATGATTTGATTGAATTTGGATATAAGGACCTAATTTCTATTTTCGTTATCAATATCCGTTTTTTTCTTCGAAAAAATTATTTCTTTTTTTGACTTTTTTTTAGGAAATTCTGAACTTTAAGATCCAATGTATCTCACAGGATACAAAATTTGTTTTTTCTTGGAACTTATGAAAGTAAATTTTTTTAAAGTAAATTATTTATCAGATTGTGCAAGAAACGATATTTTTTTCTCTGAAACTGGACGAGTGGCCGTTTAAAGGGTTTTAATAAATAAAAATCATAATTCTTTTGCCTCTAAATGAAAAGAAATATTTGAAATACTATTTCAAAATTTCGTACAACACATTATTGAATGAGATGAAAATTACAAACT
>JARQZK010002944.1:325000-522056 GCA_030704885.1 Cynegetis impunctata | reverse complement strand
TTTTCATAGACGCGTTTTCACATCCAACACCATCTGCACACTCGATATTACTTATATGCTCTTTTTCTGCTGCTGTTTCTCTTTTCTTACTATCTTATTTTTGTTCCGTAATATCTAACTTCTTATTATAGTTTATTGTGGTACGTTATCTGTTGTTCTCCTGTAATGTTCCAATAGCAGGCGGTAAAACTGATGAAGCTATTGTTTTGTCTGTAGAGTTATTGTTCACTGTTACGCACTAGTATGTGTTTGTTTCCTTGTTCTATTAGAATGGTTTAATGGTTTGTTCTTCTTTCCTACCTATCTCCCTGTTTACTGTACTTTACCCTCTCTATCTGTTAGCGCTTCTCGGGGCTTGTAATTCCTCCAACTTCCGTTGATCATTTCTCTGTTTGCTATCTATTCTATACTTTGATACCTATTTATTCTACGGTCCTCTGGATTTATGGATATTTCCCTAGGTATGGTATTCCTTTGCGTTTATACTCTCCCCTTCCTCCACTCATCCTTGACAAGTCTGCCTACTTTCTATAAGATCAAGCCTTTTGCTTTTACCCATTTCTACTTTCCCTGTTAGCGTAGCTATGATATTGGGCTTGGTACGTAAGTAGTGAAGCCTCTTCTCCCTTCTTGTTACTTTTTCTCTACCTCTTTTTTTGTTTCCTTTTTATTTTTGTTTGGCTACAACTATTCTGGTATGGATCTCTTCTGACTTCCTGAAATACAGAAATGCTGTTTTAGTGCTTGTGTTTTATTTTTTGATGTTGTTTGGTAGTGATTTTGTATTACTTATTGATATTGAATGGTCTGTTATTCACTTAATAGTCCTGTATTCCCCTATTTTATTACTGCTTGCTGTGACATATTTACTTTCCGTGGTTTTATGCTATGTGACATAGTATATGGTATCTTTTTTTGGATTGATTGGGCCCATACATGGTGTATATTAATAAACGTATTCAAACAATGGTTATTAGTAATATGTGTTAATAATAAATGAGTTAATTGTTATTAATAACCGTTGTTTTAATATATGGTATCTTTCCTACTTTTATATATCTCACTATCTTTGTGTTTGACCTTATGCTCTCTAACATACACTCTAATTATAATGTATTAGTGACTATTATGTATCTAATCTCATTTTACTGCAGATATGTGTTCTCCGGACGATATCTCCCCAAGAGTTTATAATTTTCAAGTATTTCTTACTACTCTACCTGTCTTTGTTCTTGCTAGATTTTGAAGATGCCTCTATATGGTTACGTCTATATTCTTTTGGCCTTTTGGTATCTTATCTTCGGGAATATGTATGAGACTGCCCTTTCCTAAAAGAAGAATCTTTGTTATATATGCTTGGACTACTAAAACATTTTTGGTTCTCTTGTATTTGTGTTAATTTGACTCATTCTAAACCCCTGTCTATTTTTGTAAGTATTCTTGTGTTTATTTTCTAGACTATAAAATATATGTGTTGGTAAGCTATGGAGATTCTTTAATGACGATGCTCAAATTTCATATATTATTATTTACTGTATGTTGATCGGGATTAGGAATATATTTGTGTTCTTTCTGTTATAGCTAATATGTTGAATAATTACTCTGTGTATTTATAGTTAATAGTCTTGTATGAATCCTAGATTAATTGGACATTTATGATACTAATCTCTTTGCGGATATATGGCTCGAAAATCCTTTGCTATTTTATGACTAGTGAGTGATACTGCTGTTTTTGTTACTTTGGATGATTTATATAGAATGAATATCTCCACGTTACCTATACTTGTATTCTTAATGTATGGAATTTATTTATACTCTAAATGTACATTGGGTTCATCCTGTGTAATTAACTACTACAAGCTTATTATTATTGGTATCATGTCTATCTTACCTATTTACAGAGGCTCCCTCTGTGCTATTATGGGTTTTGTATATTACATCTCTTTCTATCTTGTTGGACAATATTTCACACTAACAGTTTTGTTTTTGGTTTGCAGAAGGCTTTTGATGTGGACAATCTTATATTTCTCTTGAATAAATTGGAATTTTAAGGTATTTTACTCTTTTTACGTAAAACATATATGCTACTTTGATATGGATTTGTTGACCTTGGCTATATCTGTAGTATGGTTCTAGTTTCTAATTATGGAGTGCATCTATTCTCTGTCTTGGGCCCTTTGTTATTAATGTTGCTTGTGAAATCTCTGGAGCTACCACATCTGCGCTTCGTACTTTACTTTAGCTGATGATTCCGTAAAAGTGATGGAAACCTGAAAAGGAGAGTAAACCATTACTTATATAACTAGGATGGTTGATGTAGACTTTCGTCATGTGCAGATGCTGTTATTTTGACTTTACCTAAGAATTTATCAGTATTTATTATTATTTCTGGAATTATACTTGACGGTTTTTTTCTTTTGCAATTTAATACTGCTTTTACAATTGTAGGGAGCAATTTTGAAAAAAAGTGATAACACTTGCCGAGTGAAACCTAAATTCCCTGACAATTCCAGGATATTTCTGGAAAAAATAAATTCCCTATGATTTTCAGACCTTCCTGATATTTTTAAGATGTGGAAACCTGTTCTGCTACCTAGGTCCAGTCTATTTCTAGCAATTCTTGAAAATTTTTCTAGTCCTGCCTGGATATTTATTGGTGATTTTTCCTATTGGCCAATATTCTCTTTTTCCATTGTCTGATCCGATGTGAACTATATCTCCGATCTGAGGCTGATTTTTATTGTGATGACAAGCATTTGCTAGATCTGACGATTATTCGTTTTAAATTCGTTTTCTAAATTGTTCGTTTTTTGTACATATCGAGTTCGATGAACGGGTTTTTCTTCAATCGATTTGATCTATATCTGTATCCTCTGAATTTCTTGAATCTTGTATAATTTTTATAGCTGTTGATGCTATCTTATTTGCATCTTCTGACTTATTTGTTAGAGGTTGAAGTTTTAGAGCTTCTCTATCTCTTATTATTGTTAATTAATTGAAGCCCTTCCATCGTCCTGCACTCTTAGTCGCATCGGGCTGACTTTTTGAAAACAGAAAATTTGTATCCGGCAAATTTCCGTGAATTCGTGTTGGGGAAGGTAATATTAAAGTTCTCTCGTCGAGTGTCTCCCAAATTTAGTGTCGGTTGGTTTTTTATTATCAACAATACAGGTGCGAAATCAGTTTTTCCGAATTTCCGGAAAAACTATGCATCATAGAAAAAAGTGATGCACAGACAAAACATGCGCCATCAAAAGATCAATAAAATGAGCCCCGATCGAAAATCGGACAATTTGTTCAAAAAATATTGCGAAAAAACTGGTTTTTTAGCTTTTTTCAATTGTTTATAGCAGGGGCGGATGGGACAGGCGGGATACCGGGAAATTTCCCGGTGGGCCGCGGGTTCTGGGGCCGCTTGAAGGCTTGTTGGTCAACTTAATAATATTGCATAAAGGTAAACATATTCTTTCACCGAAAAAACGATTGTAGTAAACAAAAATAATAAAACGGCCTGCTGCATGTGGCGGCGCTTTGTATTGCCGCAGTTTGCAGTGCGCACAATGCCACTATGCGTATAATACGTGACGGGCTGCACATCCATCCCAAAATTCTCAAAATTAAATCAGATGTTAGAGCTACGGCACAAAATTTGAAAATTGTAATAAATAAATATGAATTTTTATTATTAGCTCATATTTTTCTCAGAGTTTTCAATATTACCGGTCCTTTATCAAGATATATGCAAACCCAAGTTCTTGACTTGCTTAAATGTACATTAATGGCAGATTCTTAAAACAGTTAGAAGCAATTCAAAGAGGATTCCTGGATGTCAAAAAAGATACCGATGAATTCATTAAATGGACAAACAATAAATTAGAAGATTTGGACATAGCAGTTGACATTGAATCCGAACTTCCAAAAAAAAGAATAAGTAAAGTAAAAAAAAATGGACGGAGAAAAGTGTTTTGACGAAGTTTCAAATGATGAGCTCCGAAAGTTTGAAACATACACTTTCAATATAATAATGGACACAGTAATTCCGTCGATGAAAAGAAGATTTTCAAAAAAATTTGAATTGTGCAAAGACGTTGCTATTTTAGATCCAAAACACTTTGGTGAATTTACAACTAATTTTCCTGAAAATAAATTGAAGACATTATTTAAAAAGATTTCTCAATATATTAATACCACCAGCACTTTCGAAAATTTAAAACAAGAATTGACAAGATTTTCTACAAACTGGAATACAATGAAGTTCTCCCTTGCCAACACCTTTGATTTTAAAAAGCAAGATTCCAAGGAAAATAACTTAGTATTGGATTGTAAAACTTGCAAAAACTGTGTATTGTGCTGCTACATGACTATTTTAAAATATAATTTATATCAGGAAGCCTATCCAATTTTATCAGTCTTACAGGTATGTTCAATGTTCAGTTATTCTAATAAGTTATATGCTATCTATACGGTCGGCGTACCTATTCACGAACGTTTTCTTTCAGATTTATCTTGACCCTACCAATTTCACAAGTGGCATGCGAACGATTTTTTTTGTAGCCTGAAGTACATAAAAAATAGGCTTAGAAGTAACTTAAGGGACGACAGGCTGGAGTCATTTATGCTGATGCATATAGAATCGAAAATCTTGTCTGATATAGAAAATGAAGACATGATAAACTGTCTGGGTAAGTCATCTAATGTGATGAAGAAAACATTATTACATTAATTTTTTTTGAGCAGTTTGCTTATTTTATTTTTTATATTTTTTGTTATAATACAAATTTTGTAAGAAGCATACTTTAATTATACACTGTTTGTCAGCAGGTATAAATATATTGAACCTAATTACTGATCAAAGGCGTCGATAATTTTTTTTCTTGGGGGGAGGTAACAAATTAACAAGATAAATTTTCAAAACACTTTTATTGTTTGTATGCCTTTGCCCCTTGGCATATTGAGGAAAAGAATTATAAGGTAACAAAACTTGGGTAATAGTTAATAAAAATAAACATAATTAATTAATATCACTTTTAATTAATTAATAAAATTGATGATAATACACTTTTGTTTTCTTTGTGTCAAGTGTAGGCAAAAAACTTTTTTTTTGTCAAAACTCTATCTTGGGGTGTAATTACCCCCATTACCCCCCCTTATCGACGCCCTTGTTACTGATGAGTTATTGTTTTTTTTTGCTTCATGGGGAAGGGAAGAAGGGGACATTGTGTTGGAGGCTGTTTTCGATGAAAGTTTTTTTTGGTCGTAGTGGGCCGGTGGCTGTGGGCCACTTTATCAAAATTTTCCCGGTAGAAATTTGGGTGACCATCCGCCCCTGGTTTATAGGGTTGTTGTTATTTATTAAAATGCAATTAATACTTCCAAAAGTAATGAGTCTTAACGTATCGAAAAAGTGTGCGAAAGATGAGCGCTGTGTGATTAATAGTTTTTGCAAAATCCTATTTATTTATCCCGTTTCACTAATTATGCAACAACTTTAAATCTTTGTTGTGAGAAACTGGCCGGAAAAAAAGGTTTTATAGCCATGTCATTTTGAAGGTAAGTTCTAATTTCGCAGAATTTTATTTTTTTGCCGAAAACCCTTTTAAATTAAATAAACAAGTAACTACCAAAATATAGCAGCTTTTTTTTATAAACATTTAGAATAACTTGGAAACTATTCACGTTAGTGAAATGAAATGGGCTGGAATCGAATGCCAGTTAAAACACACGCATTTAAAAAAGAAAAGTTGCTAGGCCCTTTTCGAGCCAAGTTCGCCCTTTATTTTCGTTAAATCGCGAAGTAAATAGTTATAAACAATTGATTATATCTTCGAAAGGGCTCGTTATTCCAAAAAATGACAAGAGAGAAAAAGTATTTCTTTTATCCCAATAAGCTTTAAATTTAATTGAAATTTTACAGTTTGCAATTTTTTGTTCATAACTACACCGCTCAAAAAAATTAGAGGAACACTTTTGGATAACCCTGTAACTTTTTCGCTTGTTGTTATTAACAAATGGAAATTATATTTTCATAATTGATTTGCTTTTTATTTTAGTGATTTGTTAAAAAGAAACGTAATTATGCCCATTTTTTCGAGATAAGTTAAATATTTCACAGGAAGTACAAAAAATAGAGTGATTATAAAAATATTTATATTTAGGTTTTATGTTGTGGCAGGCTTAGAGAGCTTCAATGAGCAACGGCATGACAGTTCGTAGTTGTTGAATTCATTATCTGTCAAAATGAGAAATCTTAGCGAGATAGAAGTCGCTCGTCCTATAGCTTTAATTGAAAATGGTGTTAAAATTCGACAAGTAGCAAGAAATTTTAATCGCAGTCCGTCAGTCATTAAACGTGTGTACGATCGCTATAGAGAGACAGGACTATATAAAAGATGAACCGGACAAGGTCGAAAGCGAAAAACTACACTAATTCAGGATCGATATTTAGTACTTTCTCCTTTGCGGAAACAGATAGCAACAGCAAAATATGTTGAAATTACACTTAGGATGGCTTTCAGGTAACCATTTCTGACCAGACTGTTAGAAACAGGTTACGGGAAGCACATTTAAAACCAAGAAGGCCGGTCTGAAAACCTGTTTTCACATGATATCATATTATGCGATTAGACTTTGCTCGTCATCATTTGAGATGGCAACTCCGACAATGGAGACCAGTACTGTTTACAGACGAATCAAGATACCGTCTCACTCGTTGTGATGGCCGGGTGCGTGTGTATAGACGCCATAATGAACGATACTTCGCTGCTGCTGTACAAGAAGCATCCAGATTTGGAGATGGTTCGGTAATGGTCTGGGGTGGAATAAAATTGGAGGAAAAAACCGATATCGTAGTGATACCAGGAAGTCTTACAGCTGCAAGAAATATTGATATCATTCTGTCAGATCACGTTATTCCTGCAGCATATGGTATAGGTCCTTATTTTCTTTTTATGCAGGATAATGCAAGGCCTCAAACTGCTGCGATTACTATAGATTTTCTTAACGAGCATGAAATTCGTAAAATGGATTGACCAGCGATAAACCCTGACCTTAATCCTATTGAACACTTATGGGATATATTCGATACACGTATTCGACATCGTCCAAATCCTCCTCAAACTCTTCAGCAACTAACAGAAGCCCTGGTCGAAGAGTGGGACAGTATACCACAGGAAGACATTCGAAGACTCGTGAGGAGTATGCCAAGAAGATGCCAAGAAGTAATTCGTGCTGCTGGAGGGCACACGCGATACTAAAGCCCATTGGGTGTCAGATAGCGGAACATTAGTATTGAAAAATCTCTTCATTTCATTTTGTTATTCGCACTTTTTTTAAATTATTAATCTTAGTTTACGAATGAACAATTAGTTGAAGGTTCTACAAATCGATTTATTAGAAGCAAATATGTGTCTTTAAGAATATAAATGTTCATCTGTATATAACTATCACTTCATAAGTTACAAGGTTATTCGAAAGTGTTCCTCTAATATTTTTGAGCAGTGTATTTACTTCGCGATTTAACGAAAAAATTGCAATTCAATATTCAATATTTAATATTTAATATGTGTACTGTACTGTATCAATTATTATTTGTAGTACTTCAATACAATAGTTCTGCGATTGTTTCTAAGATTTCTTGATAGTAGATCTATAACATAGTGTAACAATTAACTAGTCATAAAGCATGAAAATTTAACATAAATACTTGATTATATGTTGCCGCGTGGTGATTAAACACTCCATTCATTGATTGTACTCAACACCATTAATTATCGGAAAACATAAAAATCACATTCACAATCCATTCGTAACGATTTCCACTTCTCCATTCTTCTTCTGGTTTTCTTAAACTTCGGCTCCGGCAACATTTCATGCTATATAAATCCGTTTATTGACCTAATTGTACAGTTTATGATGATGGTCTCAGTTGTGCGTTAAGTTAACCATATAGAACACGTGGTAAAACTGACAGTTTTGGTGCGTGCGAAATATTTGGGATTATATTCATGACCTGCCGCCTGCAACCCCTAAAATATTTTCAGTGATTTATGATGAAGGTAATATGATGAATATTCTCGTACTTTTATCATAAATTCGAATTTCAATCACATTAGGCAATCTTTATTCCATTTTTCTGTCTAACATTTTTATGATTTTCCTAATGTGTAGTATCTCGAAGCGAATGAAAAAACGTAAAACATAGAAAGTTGTGGAAATTTATTCTCATCGTTTACCTACTCTTTGTAAATTACACGCAATAGGTATAACTTAACAAAAGAGATAACGAAATATTTCTCAAAAAATTATTACAATTTCATTGAAAGAGGAACTGGAAAATTTTCTTCGAAAAATAATCTCTAATGTTAATCCGACTTCCATGTGGTACATTACCAATCCTTTATCCAAGATTCCTTTAATCTAATGGATAGTTATCATATTTTTGGAGATGGTGGTTGACGATCCCTTTCTTCAAAATACGGCTCGATACAAATAATAAGACATGATTAACTAATATACTATCGAATAAAGTTGGTACTTATATTTCACGAAAGAGAAATTCCAGATTTTCTCCAAATTCTAAAATCACACTTTTAACGATGTACTTGACGCTTCTTGAGTTTCAAATATTCGGTAAACTTATTCTAATTCAATAAGATTCAGACTCAAGTCGAATGATACCATTTACACAAATATTTTATATGTCTTTTTTCTTCTGAAATAAAAAATTGTTAAATTCCCGTATCTCATGTTATAAACTTTCGCTTTTCACGTCAGTTGCTTTTAACAAAATATACTATCCCTTTCATTCGTAATTGCTCCCAGGAACCAAGGAACTAATATGGGACATATTCTATATTTAGGTATATTTGTACTTGAATAATTAGACTGCAAAATTTATCCTCAAAATTATGAATACATATTTCAATGAATTATATATATATATATATATATATATATATATATATATATATATATATATATATATATATATATATATATATATATATATATATATATATATATATATATATATATATATATATATATATATATATATATATATATATATATATATATATATATATATATATATATATATGCTGTGATATTCGCTGAACGTGATAATAAAATAATATCGAACGAGTGGATGTAGAAACATAAGTTAGTATCAGTTGAAATAATACTGTTTCTAAAAAACGTTAAAAAATCATTTTCAAATAACGATGCATATCCGAATGCATCACGCGCAATTATGTACTTCAAATTGATAGCCTAAGAGAAAACAAGTAGGCTTAGAGATAAAAACATACAATTTCTAATAAAAAGTAAATTTTATGTCCAGAACCACACTTTCACCATACTGGACAGCAAAGAAAGCAGTAATTGCATCGAATAACGGTAAATAATATGAGAGGAGGACATGATTGAAGAAAGTACCTACTCTCGGAAAGTTAGATGAAACCTTGCTGCAAACATACCAGAAAACTCGTCGAAACCAGGAGTCAAAATCGCTGATATTGTCACGTTGCGAACGTGGCCTGCCCTACATTGTGGTTTCCTAAAGCTAAATGGGGGTAAATAATATAAAAATCAACTGCCTTTACCATCTTGTCACGTTTTCTTAATGCTGCTAAATAATCTATAAGCTGCTAAGGGGGTTCAATAAAGTATACGAGGTTCGTTAATACCATATTTTAATTAATTAATTATTTAAATGTGTTCAGTAATATAAAAAGGAGAGTTCACAATTATAGTTACATTTGTATGCTACATACCATCATTAAATGTTTAAGTTACATACCTTACAACTGAGCCGGGGCAAATATCAACTTGTCTACATCGTGTGGCTGTGAGTTTTCAACACGATGGAAATTTGGAAAAAACTAAAGTTTGAAGAGCTGAACTGAAAGCCGAAAACTGAAAACTGATTTGATTTTGAATTTGTCGCGATATTTATCTGTTTGGCGTACGTGACTATTTGATCAAAGAAAATGCTGACTTGCTTCCAGAGCGGAAGCGAGCCAGACGCCAAAGCTGAATTTACTTCGCGAATTATTCCATTCGATTTAATAGAATAATTTAAATTAAAATAATTTATTGGCTTATTAGATATATATTTGACAATATTTAGCTATTGCACTTGGAATACAAATTTAATCAACGGTTGAGATCATTTTAAATCCTCTTAGAATAATGAGTATTATAACATCTTGTAGGTTATGAATAATGGACCTACTTATTATTCTCAATATTTTAACAATTTTGACCTGTTATAACCAGTTAATACTTATATTCATTATAACAAATACTTTTTGAATGAGTTTTTTGACTCGAATGAGATCTCGAGACATGATTCCGCTGAAAGTTATACCTAATGAGAACTAGGCATAACTAGAAACATGTTTGTCGAGTTGCTATCAAAACATTTTCTTATGCACCAGCCTATTTAATACCTACTCGTGGATATACTTAAAACTTGAATGCAATTCGTCTAATCAAAATCCCAAACTTAATAATGTGTTTCTTCAATTATTCCATTAATAGATGAAATCGAAGACTAAAATAAAGGTGATTCAGATTGCACGATTAGAAATTTCAGTGTTTCGGGATTCCTCAATGACGACGAAATGTTATAGGTAACTATGTCTTCGTGTTATTTTCATTCATTCGGTGACCTTCTTTATTTCTATCAAAGCAACGGAATGAAAGCCGCTATCCAATCAGTTGAAGAAGTTCAGATGAGAAAGTCGGAATCTCTCGTTGACCTTGAAATCTAATGTGATTTGATGATAAGGAACTCGATTAAGAAAAAGCTTGTTACTGCTGTCCAACAAACGAGAAGAAAGTAGTTAAGATTAACGGGGACATACATTATTTGTATATATATATATATATATATATATATATATATATATATATATATATATATATATATATATATATATATATATATATATATATATATATATATATATATATATATATATATATATATATATATATATATATATATATATATATATATATATATATATATATATATACTTTCCATTAGTATCAATTTCAAGTGCGTTGTTGCTTTCAGTAGTCAAAAACATATTTTTTGTGATTCTAGTTAATTTTTTGTGGTAATTTTGGCTTGTAACGTTACCTACTTCAAACGAAAATAATTTTTATGTAAAACTTATATTGATATTGAAAAATTGTTTTCTAGCTTCATACTCATGAAAAGGTCACGTTATCAAAAATACAATAACTGTTATTATTTAATCAATAATGGGATGATAATATGGTTATTTTGATTGGATATTACCTCTTTTTCGCTTTTGGAGCACAATTTGAATCGTCCTGTACCCAAACTCTTTCTTTGAAAATTATTTACAATAGCAATTTGATATTCATAATAATACAAGAGCCTAATATTGCTGAAGTAAATATAGATAGAACAAAAAGTAGTTTTCGTTCAAACAAGGGAAATCTGCAAAATGGATAGGATGGCAACTTTCAAAAATAGGAGATCGTACACGATCTTTGTATTCTGCTTTCTAAACAAATTGCTCCATTTGATGGATAGTCTTCATTCAGTTGATGAACGTGTTTTCCTCTCACCTCGAGAGATACTGGTCGTGGTGTCGTCAGCTCCAATAAGGAAGTTGATAGTTTGTTGAACCGGTAGAGAAAACATTTTTTTGTCTCATCAAAGACCCGCATCGGATTTATAGATGCGACGGTTTCTCTCTTATCAATCCAGAAGCTTGCTTGATGCACTCGGTGAACTAGATCTCATTCCGGTGTTCTAAAAAGAGTGGGGTAGTATTGTCTGCTATATTCGGTTGTATTCGTTGTGCATACTTCGACGGCTCGGATACCTGTTTATTTACAATTCACTCACTGAGGAACTTTCAGATTGATTTATCGGTTCATAAAATAACAGCACAAAAAACCATCGATTTTTAAAAATTATCTCCAAAAAGATACTCAGAATTTACGAAAATTGGTTCGCGCACACACGTACACACACATATCATATATATATATATATATATATATATACATATACGTATATATATATATATATATATATATATATATATATTTATATATATATATATATATTTATATATATATATATATATATATATATATATATATATATATATATACAGGGTGTCCCACGACGTTTTGACAGTCCAATTTCTCGAAAACTGTTCATATGACATTTATGAAATTTGGCAGATATAAACAGTCGAAACTGATGTTTATATTTATTATAAAATGACTTCCGTTTTTCGTGACATTTCGGGTCACGTGACCCAAACATAATTTTTTTAAATGGGACAACCGGTATAATATTACAATTTTTGATATATCATTCAAAAACAAATTCAACGGTACCACACTTGTCATCATTGTAATGTGTAGTAATGATAATAAGGGCTTTTTAGTTTTACTAAATTTATTGAAGCAATATTTGGCACTAAATAATTTAGGTGGCTGTGAAACAAATAACTATAGTAGGAACAACATAGGTTGTCATTAATTATTGTTAGGTGAAGTTTATTCAAGAACTGTCATTGATTATTAGTCATAATTTTGTAAAGACACTGTAATAATAAGTAAATAATGCCTTCAATTTTCACTTACGATGAATATGTTGACATGCTACTTATTTATGGAGAATGTGGAAAAAACAAAACTCATGCTCAAGGTTTGTACAGAAATCGTTTTCCTCATAGAATAACTCCAAGCAAAAATACTTTTGTCTATGTCGAAAGAAAGCTAAGTACTGGTTCTTTTCCAAGTGGTAAAAATCAAGTTCCTCGTCAAAAGACCGCTCAGACAGATGACAATGCGATAAATATTTTGGCTTATCTTCAGGTAAATCCACACACTTCAATACGATTTCTTGAACAAGAATTACAAATAAGTAGTCGTTCTATACAAAGAGTATTAAAAAATCACAAATACCATCCGTATAAAATACATTTAACACAAGGATTAGTTCCTGCAGATTCTGAAAGGATAATCAATTTTATTGCTGAAATTTTAGTACGAAGTAATGAGGACCCCTCTATTTTAGAATAAATATTATGAAGTGGTGAAAGTAGATTTCATAACAATGGTATTGTTAACCGCCATAATTGTCATTATTGGTCGCAGGAGAATCCAAAGTGGATGCGAGAAACCAATTTTCAAACTATATGAGGAATCAATGTTTGGTGCGGTTTATTTAAACGGTCGTTTGATTGGTCCCTATTTTTATGAAGGAACATTAACGGGGCAAAGATACTTAGATTTTCTTCAAAATATTCTACCAGAATTACTCGAAGAAATTCCCTTTGATGAAAGGCAAACAATGTGGTGGCAGCAAGATGGAACATCTCCTCACTTTTTTGGGCCAGTTAGAGAATATCTTGATAACGCATTTCCTCAAAAATGGATTGGTCGAAATGGTGCGATTCTGTGGCCACCCCATTCTCCGGATATTACACCCTTAGATTTCTTTCTCTGGGGTTAATTAAAAAGTCGAGTTTATGTCACACCTCCGATTGATTTAGATGATTTAAAGGATAGAATAAGACAGGCTTGTCGGACCGTAACACCCGAAATGATTACAGCAGCACTTACAAGAAATCTCTTAACAAGGTTTGAACATTGTGTGAATGTACATGGTCATCAATTGGAACATTTTCTTTAAATTTTTTAATTGCTTGTTCTTTTCAATTGCCTATGCTACGTTTTTTAATAAAATAATTTATACAGATGTTAATTTAATTGTCCCTATTATCATTACTGCACAATACGATGATGAAAATTGTGGTACCGTTGAATTTGTTTTTGAATTACATATCAAAAATTGTAATTTTATACCATTTGTCTCATTTTAAAAAAATATGTTTGGACCACGTGACCCGAAATGACAGGAAAAACGGAAGTCATTTTATAATAAATATAAACATCAGTTTCGACTGTTTATATTTGCAGAATTTCATAAATGTCATATGAACAGTTTTCGAGAAATTGGACTGTCAAAACGTCGTGGGACACCCTGTATATATATATATATATATATATATATATACATATACGTATATGTATATATATATATATAAATATATATATATATATATATATATATATATATATATATATATATATATATATATATATATATATATACTAGCTGACCCGGCAAACGTTGTTCTGCCATATAAATTATTTTTATATATCTATCTATCTATCTACATATCTATCTAGCCCGGCAAACGTTGTTCTGCCATAAAAATTATTTTTATCTATCTGTCTTTCTATATATTCATCTATCTGCTAATGTATCTCTATCTATCTATCTAGATAGTTATCTATCTTTCTATCTATATATCTATCTATCTATCTACATATCTATCTATCTATCTATCTGACCCGGCAAACGTTGTTCTGCCATATAAATTATTTTTATCTATCTAAATAGGGGTTGATCGTAGAGGGGTGAAAATTTAGGTTTGTATATATTTTTGAATGCTGTATCATAAAAAAATAGAACAGAAAATGTTGTCAGAAAAATAAAGAAAAAAATTAAGGGGTGGACTACCCTTGACATTCGGGGGGATGAAAAATAGATTTTGTCGGATTCTCAGACCTAACCGATATGCACACAAAATTTCATGAGAATCGGTGGAGTCATTTCGAAGGAGTTTAGCAAATAAAAAATAAGGGTTGATCGTAGAAGGGTGAAAATTTAGGATTGTATGTATTTTTGTATGCTGTATCATAAAAAAATAAAAACAAAAAATTTTGTCTAAAAAATGAAAAAAAAATTTAGGGGTGGACTACCCTTAACTTTTAGGGGGATGAAAAATAGATGTTGGCCGATTCTAAGACCTACTCAATATGCTCACAAAACTTCATGTGAATCGGTCGAGCCGTTTCGGAGGAGTATGGGAAGGAACATTGTGACACGAGAATTTTATATATATGATATATATATATATATATATATATATATATATATATATATATATATATATATATATATATATATATATATATATATATATATATATATATATATATATATATATATATATATATATATATATATATATAATAATTATATTTATATATTAATATATATATATATTATTATATATATATATATATAAATATATATAATATAATATATATATATATATATATATATATATATGTATATATATATATTTATATATATATATATATATATATATATATATATATATATATATATATATATATATATATATATATATATATATATATATATATATATATATATATATATATGTATATATATATATATATATATATATATATATATATATAAATATATATAATATATATATATATATATATATATATATATATATATATATATATATATATATATATATATATATATATATATATATACAGGGTTATTCACGGCATATTTGGCACGGAAAATGGTGGTCAAAATACGTGACTTTCAGAAAATTTAACTTTTGGAATATGTGAGGTCCATTAAGGTTACTTTTTAAAATTATTTTTCAAAAATAGTTCTGTTTGCAAAGTATGTTTCTGCTATAGCCGTATTATTGTTCTAATTGTAAATATCATTATAATTTGGATATTTGTGGTGCTGATTTACCAAACGGAACAGCCTATTTAATAATATAAATGATTTATATATATATATATATATATATATATATATATATATATATATATATATATATATATATATATATATATATGTATATATATATATATATATATATATATATATATATATATATATATATATATATATATATATATATATATATATATATATATATATATATATATATATATATATATATATATATATATATATATATATATATATATATATATTGGCCGCAATATAATATGTGATACGCGTCCAAGTACCCTCACCATATCATAAATATTACAACTATTCTAATAATACTATTATTATATATTATTATATTATAATCTGAACTTATTCCAGGTTTGTGCTCTTCTAGTTTTCACCTTCTGCTCAATTCATCAATCAACCTCGCAGAGCTACTGGGCCAAACCCCCTCTACGTGGTCCACCAAGACTACCCCCTTATCCAGGATTTGTCAAGAAATGGCATCAACTGCAAATGACTCACTTGCGGGGTCCGCCCTCGCAAAGTAGACCAAGACCAATACCAGTTCATTATAATTCACAGAAATTGAAGAAGCATTTTTCTCCAAACATCAATTTGAACCGGTTAGTTCAGCAAGTTCCATCTGTAAGACCATTCTGGAAGAATGGTCAAACAACATTCAGACCATCAACTGAGGCTCCCACATATGTTAAGTCATCAGAAAAATACGCATTCATTCCGCCAAAACTTAAACAGAAACCAGTGAGTTTAAAAGAATACGACTTCCACGTCCAAACAAATCAAATTCCAGTAGGCATTTCAAGCACACTGCACAATCCAATACAGCAAGTAGGCGAAAAGGGTCCGATTCATACAATTCCAGCCCCGAATCTGAGTCCTTCAGATAAACCATCGAATATTGAACACTTGAGACCCCAATTGAATGTTCAGCACTTTCAGGTTGAACCAGACCAATTTAGACATGAGTATCATGTAACTGAACCAACTGAACACGCTAAACATTCAAGTTCACAGCGCAATACACAATTATTTGCTCAGAATGATCCAGCTTCTGTTCATCAGAATCTAGATCTGTCTGTTCAAAAATCGGAGGTTCGATTCCAATCTCAAAATAGCGGTAACACAGCTGACTACTACCAAGTTATTCAACCATCTCTTGAAGCTGAAGACATACCACACGATCAGTTTCTGAAACAACTACCGAATTTTCAACTGCTCATTTCAGATGAATCGCAGAAACATTCTCAAAATATTGCCAGTAAACAGCAAACTCTTTTACTACCTGAAATATCACAGCAAGATCAACAGTCAACACAATATCAACAACCCCTGTTTGTTGCTGACCAGAGCTTCGTACAAAAATTCCAACAAATGCAAAATCAAGATCATACCAAACAATTCACTTTGAACCCAGAGTTCCATTCATTTAATTACAACGAACAGGATTATCAAAAACAAAATTCAAAATCCTCCTTAGTTTCAGCTGGTTATAACTTAGACATCGAACCCGAAGGTTCAGAAATTGTTCACCAAGCTATAGCGAGGACTCCTGAAGACTCACTAGCCCAATCACAATATGTTCAAAGTTTCTTTGAATCTAACAGTGACAATGCGGGATCGAATAACATTGCTGCAGATGCAAATCCAAGTGGACAAACTCCCTCCCAAGAAGGAAATGACGAAGAAACTCCCGATGCTTTCTACTCTTCTTTGCCTAATAAAGAAGTCGCAGATGCATTTGCGTCTCTCCAGGCTGCAGGAAGAATAAATAGCAACTTAATGAAACTTTCAAGTGATGGTTCAAATAGGCAAGAACCAATAGAAATATTCGTTTCTGAATCTGGTGAACCAGTCAATGCTTCAGGCGATAATTATGAGAGTAATCGAGGAGAATTCCAAGATTACGGAACATCTGAAAATAGCGAAGAAGACGAGAATTCTGAAATTATGAACACATCATTCGGCGATAAAATTAAACCACTGAGAACTTAGTGTAGCTTGGAATATATAGTGCAACTGAAGTGAATAATAATAAATTATCTGTATAATTTATAAAGTCATTGGAACTGTTTTTAAAATGTTGAATAATTTATTTAATTGAAATATGGAGATCGTGAGTATGTAACAAGACAATTTGAATCATGTAACCGAGACTGTCTTGCAGTTAATTAGTGAAATGTGGATATAATATTAAATCTATTTATTTTATTGAATTATTCGGTCCTCAATAAATTGGAATATAGAAGTCGCACTGTTTCTTTGACTGACATTGCATATTTAAACATAATACGATAGTATATATATATATATATATATATATATATATATATATATATATATATATATATATATATATATATATATATATATATATATATATATATATATATATATTCCGTGAACCAAGTTTTACAATATAGCGGAAATCTGATATATATATATATATATATATATATATATATATATAAATACTTCCGACCGCGGAAATCTTTCTGAACAGCTGATCCCACTATTGCTATCTCGGAAACGGAGAGGCCTACAAGGTCGGTTAAATTGGATAAAAGTTTCCAATTTTGAGGAGTAGTAATAAGCCTTTTTCAGATCTTAAATATCAATGTTTGTTTTCGAGATATTCGCCAAAAACTAAAATAGTCGAATTTCGTTTTTTGGCTCTTCCGCCCCTATTGCGAATGATATTAGAAAAAATCAGAGGAATTTCAATAATGTTTCATATTCATTATAAACTGATATGAACCAATTTTCAATGCGACGTTTCGTTCATTAGATTCCATCATCAAGTTTATTTTTTCAAATATGGGCCTCTACATTTTTTCAACATTTTTTGGTAGCCACTGTTGTAACAAATTCAGCTATTAATTACAATATATGTTTTTCTCGACGTTTTTCCCCAAACAAACATCATCAATATTTGGTCAAACAATTTCCGTTAGTGTAGTATGAAAAAGGTAGAAACCAAAATTTTAGAAATCAAAGATACTCCATACGTCTTTTGAAATTTTGAACGTACCTATGCATTCTAGGGTTTTTGTTTGAATATGAAAGAACTGTACAAAAGCCAACTTTTATGGAGCATTTTTTTGTCTTCTGGTAAATAGAAATCTTGGAGAAAAAATTCTGAGAGTACTGAAATCGATTTATTACCTCAAAGTGAGCCATGAATTAACAGAATAACCAAATGTCAAATCTATTTACAAGTACGTAAATATAAAATAATTATTTGATTCCTGTGAATTTGTGAGGTGAAAACTATGAATTTTTCAAATGACGAAAAATTTGATTTGATCGTATACGCGAAATGTTTGAGAAATGCTACTAGATCTCTAGTTATGTAGGTATAGGGAATTGTACCCCGAGAAGTATCAGCCATCCGAAAGATATTTTCAACGCGTTTAGGGAATCATGGTTCATTAGAAAAACCATCGAGTAAGAGCTGTACAGTAAATAACAGAGGTGGCGATACTGACATTGACGCTTTTTTATTCGATTGTAATTAATAGCTGAATTTGTTACAACAGTGGCTACTAAAATTGATGAAAAAATCTAGAGGCCCATATTTAAAAAAACAAAGCTGATGATCATATCATCAGCTTATAACGAGTATGAAACATCATTGAAACTTCCCTGACTTTTTGTTATAACATTTGAAATGGAGGCGGTAGAGCCAAAAAACGAAATTCGACTATTTTAGTTTTTGGCGAATATCTCTAAAACAAACATTGATATTTATGATCTGAAAAAGGCTTAGTATTGCTCCCCAAAATTGGAAACTTTTATCCAATTTAACCGAGATAGCAATAGTGGGATCAGCTAAAAAAAACGGCCTATATATATATATATATATATATATATATATATATATATATATATATATATATATATATATATATATATATATATATATATATATATATATATATATATATATATATATATATATATATACTCATTATCAAGTCTTGATAATGAGTTCATAGCTCGAAACATGTCGACTTTTCATTACTGCTAAGTACAGTATCTAAAGATTTTTTATATTGTGAAACATAAGCCAAGTGTTTTTTATTTTAAAGTTTATACTTTATATATATATATATATATATATATATATATATATATATATATATATATATATATATATATATATATATATATATATATATGCAAAAAAAACGCAACAAGTTAATATTTGGCAAAATATGAGGTCTCATAGTTTTTTCATTTTTAGTTCGATTTTCAAAATTTTTTTCACCAAACTGTAGCTAAAATTATCTATTTTAACTTGCACATTCAGTATTTTGCTAAATGCTGGCTTATTGGACACTATACGAAGTTCAGTAGAAGTTTGTTCTTAAGCCCTAATTTTAAAACATCCTATGGAGTGATTTCGTGGTCAATTTTTTTAGAAATACCAGTTTTTCTTAAGAACCATTCCTTTCCAACATTTTGTTTTTTGGTTCATGCCTTTAAGTGCACTAGTTCATTTTAAAGAACGAAATGAACTTGTCATCGACGGTTACGTTATGAAATGTGATTTTTCTTTGCCACATACAGCAATTTGTGTCACTCCTCGTGGTGTTCCACCTCGTGGAAGTAAGAGTTAACAAAATAAACTGGCCAGCATAATCTCCTGATCTCAACCCCATAGAGCATGTGTGGGACATGCTTGGTAGGCGAGTACGAGATGGCGAAGTATATATATATAGCTTCGATAAACGAACTTCATTCAGTAATTCAGGAGAAATGGCAAAATACTCCTCAAGATACTATTCGTCACCTTATTGAAAGTATGAACCGACGTATGCAGGCAGTAATAAGAGCTAGAGGTGGTAATACAAAATATTAATCTGAATTTATTGCAAAAAGTATGTTTCTTCAAGTTATTCAGGATACAGTTGAATTGATTTGTTTTGAAGTTTGATTTCTAATTTGAATTGAATAAATTTGCATAAACAAATTTTGCAATAATTGCTTATTATTATAACTGATATATTATTGCTTTCTCATTGCTGAATTAATAAATTGAGCTGTCAAACTGAGATTATGGCACAATGAGCAAAGCCATCTCGTCAAAATTTAACATTTCTTAAAATTGGGAAAACTGTTGTTTGGAGATCTTTTTTCTCTTAAAAGTAAACTAGTGCACTTGAAGATATGAACCAAAAAATAAAATGTTGAAAAATAATGGTTCTTGAGAAAAACTGGTATTTCGAAAGAATTTGATCATGAAATTATTCCACAGGATGTTTTGAAATTAGGGTTCAATCAAAAACTTCTCATTAACCCTGTATAATGACTCATAAGCCAGTTTTCAACAAAAAACTTAATGTGCAAGTGAAAGCTTATAATTTCATCTACAGTTTTCTGAACAAATTTTCAAAATTGAACTATAAATAGAAAAACTATGAGTTCTCAAATATTACCAAATATTAACTTGTTGCGTTTTTTTTGCACCTGAGTGTATATATACATATATATATATATATATATATATATATATATATATATATATATATATATATATATATATATACATTACTCATAGATCTATAATAAAGAACAAATTCATCTATATTAAATTTAAAATCGATCTAAATAAACTTTTCCTGAATGCTTCAAAATTATTGAGAAGTTGATTATTCTTTGCCATCGAATTGAAGAGTTTCAGGGACATATATATTGGGTAAGTATCTTTCATTGCCCAATGGTATTATTTTCGTTCAGTGCCACCTTAAAATAATGTTATTGTTGAACACGTTGTAAATATACAGTCCATAAAACTTCAACACTCGAGCTGACTTAATTGTCAAGATTCCCTGAAACCAATGTTGAAAATTAACCTGATGGCCGATTTTTGAAATAAAAAAATATCAAAATTCGTACTCAATAAAATATAATATTCTACATTAGACTTTCAAGAATATAATTATGAAAAGCAAAGTTTAAATTCTTAAACTAATTGCAAAAGTAAGTAGATGGCTTTTGAACATATTCATAAACCCAAAAATTATTAATGTAGTCAAATATTCGTTTCCTTACAGCCAACATTACTGGCATTAACGTTCATTTACCTTTCATTGCATAGTACCTAAACATTATCTGCCAAAGTTCACTAAGTTATTATTCTTCTCTAAGACTAGAATTGGCGGGATGATGAAATCTAAGATTCATTGACTAATAATAAATAAACCGTGATTTTTTCATAAATATGCTTTGACACATATTCAATGTCATTCTGTTATCTGTATTTATTTTCGAAGGTTCGCCATGAAACGATCTAAAAGAAATATCTCTGACAAACCTGTAGGCTCGTCTTCTGGTAACCCGGAATCGACCAAAATGGCCCAAGCAACTAAAAAATCGGAAGTGCCTGTCGGAAAGACCAAATCTCGTAAGGTAAGGAGAAAAATCAAATATGAGAAATCATGTCAATAACAATTTCGAGTCAATTCTTATCTGGGTTTGGAATCGAAATCCTATGTTGTTTCTTGATTGAGACGTATAATTGAAATTTATTCAATTAGGTGGATTCGAAGGATGGATCAAAAAAAATAAAAGCCAAAAAAAGAAAAGCTAACTCGACGAAAATTTCTATTAAAAGCGAAGAGAGCTTTCCCAAAATTATTGAAACTTTCGAAGAAGAAGCAGACGAGGTGGTGAGTGAAGAAATATTGAAAAATACTTATATAAGTGAAAAATAAATCCTAATGAAGTAGTTAGCTGCTAATTATTTAATGAACTCGGAGCATAGAACATGCTTCAGCATATTTTCTCTCAATGTGCCAAAAGCTAATTTTATTATTCGAGAGGAAGAATTTCTCCGTTTTATTTATGTAGTTTATAATGTATACTTAGTAATACACACAATGCCATGAGGTCCGTAGCAAATTACTTCACATATAGACACGCATACGCATATTTTGTTATATACTTAGAAACTCAGATCAAATAACAATTTTCAATGTCCCTTAACCCTTATCCCTACCAGGCACTTCGCAATCACGCCAAGCCCAGATCTTTTTACTTAATTTTACTTTTTACTTAAATAATCAGTACCTACACAGGTAGCATTCCTGGAAGATTTTCATATTACACCATTTTTAAGCAGCCTCTGGGATAATCCGTTTTCTATACACTAATTAGATAATATAATCGAAGAGATAGGTTTCAATCAAGTGGGCCTCATTTTAAAAGTACTGTCTTGGACCAATATTGACTAGATACTAATAAAGAAGTTGTAACATTTTCAGGTTATGGAGGAAATTGATTTGAGTAAATCGATGGAAGAATTAATATGGAACAGTTACAGCAGCCCAGGTCAACTGAAAGAGAGAATGTATCCTAAAAGATTTGGTATAGGAGGTCGAGATAGCTGCCAAGATATATGTAATCAGAAATGCCTTGATTCGAGAATTCGGCTTCCGCCTATAAAGAGGACGAATAGTGAAAATATTCGGTGGGATATTCGTGGAATATCCGAGTCACAACGTATGTATTCTAATGAAAATTCACAGTAACAATCAAGTGATGTAATTTTTGCAATAATCGTTCTAATATTGAACTGATATTTGAATGCCATATATGTAGAATATAGAAATTGAGATATTTATGTTTGTTGCGAAAATCCCGAATTTGTGAGAGAGCGAGAGAGAAAGGGAGATCGTGTTACTGTGCGCTTAAGAAAGTGGCCGCCGTCGTGTCTCGCGTTCTTCTCGTACTCAACGATCAGACGACGAAATTTTCATCTCGGACACGACGATCGCGTACCTGTTGACGCGAGAACGGCGGTCGCGATTCCGCGACACCGGTTCAGCTTTCGCAATCCAAGAAGGCGCGGTTAGTCGCGATTTAGCGGCGAACGCGTCTGATGGTCGTCCAACAATCAATTTGTATTAATTTTCGATACTTTTATTATTTTATTTACAATTTAATTCATTAAATTCCTAACATATCTTCCTTTTTCCCTCCCTCTAAGTCTCGGAAATCTAAAAATATAAACGAGATTTGAAAATTAATTTGCCAAAGAATTTTCACTTCTGACATGTGTAATTTGTACGCGCGCATTTTTTTTCTTTGACCACGATGAAACTAGCAAATATTTTTTTAAATCCGTTGGAATCGCATCTCGACGCGATGCATTTCGCGCGAAAAATACGACCTTAGTGATGCTGTTCACACCTTCTTATTAAAAGAAGAAGGAATGAATCATTAATTGGTTGCAGATGTCGAGTCGAAACCTGTACTAGCTGTTGAAAATGTAAACGCAAGAAGAAAAGAAAAACATGATAACATTCTGATGCAGTTGACTCTCAGAATGAATGAGGTAAATGAAGTTATCGAAAAAGAAATTAGGAAACAAGCAGATAATGTCGTGTCACACATCAGTCTCATTAAAGAAAATGTTGACAATATCTTGGATATTATCGAGGAAAAGGTGAGTGTGAAAGTTGAAAATATCTAAATATGGTTTAGTTCATCCTTAGAAAGAAAACTTTCAATTAGTAGTTATATATATATATATATATATATATATATATATATATATATATATATATATATATATATATATATATAATATAATAATTAATGTCTTCTTTTATGTTTGTTTAGCAATGTGACGGTTTGAGCAAAAATGTTATAAATAGAATGCAAGAAATAATAAAGCAACTGAACGACAACAGATTGTCGAAAATAGATGCATTCTGTGACTTTATCAGGAAGTTGGAGACGCAGAGATCAGAAAGTTTCAAACACATACTCAGAAAAATCTACAAAGACATGCACGACAATATGTTTCTCCTGCCTTACGAAATACAGAAATTCTTTGAGAAGAAAGTTCAGGTGAGAAATGGAAGAGTACAAGATTTAATATTTTATAGCTGCTATTAATCGAATGTCGAAAATTACTTCGAATATTTGGTAATAAGATTTTTTTCATTTCAATAATAGTTCGCGTATAGACAAGTTTCTATATTGTATTTAAATCAAAATACGATTTTACAGCATCTCAACCAAATCACTATGAATAATTACCATTGCTATACAGAACTGGAAGGTAAACTTAAGCTTCAAATGGAAGAAGAAATGAAAATTTGGTTCCAAAACCTGAAAATTTATGAAAAAGTTAAGAAGAGAAAATCTGATAACTTAGAGAAGTACAATTCATTTTACAGATTCAGTGAAATTTTAGTATGTTCTATATTAATATATATATATATATATATATATATATATATATAATGGATTTTTGTTTATTTTTTCTATTTGACAAATATGTCACTATAGGTATTGAAATTACTATTACTCCAGTGAGATGAATCCACTAAACATTCTCTTATTTTCCAGCATAATTTTCATACGTGTCCAAATGTCTTAATGCCAAAATATGATTCAGAAATTAAAAAAATATTTAAGATTTGCCGCCGAGTTTTCTTCTGAATATTTATACTTTTTTCTCATTAAAATTGTCAAAATAAGTGTAAACAGAAGGTCTATTTAGCTGTAATAATATTACAAACGAAAAAATTGATAAATATAAAAATAGCACATGATTGTTCGAGTGGTTTTCGATATAGATTTATAAGAATGCTTCCTTTTTGATGAATTTAATCTGGCTGGAAATTTTTTTTTTCTCTATTTTTATCAAATATAAAAATATTGATCCAATACTTATTCAGCCCAAAAGATGAAGCCGACGACGTTTTATGTGTTGAAGCAATTTTGGATAAGAAGAGAGAACTTGCGTTGAAGTTAGATGAAGCTGAAGAAAATTTTCAAAAATTACGTGAGTGAATACAATCGTTCAACTAATCTTTATGAATAATGAGATCGAACACGTAGATGCTGTATCAGTGTTACTTGAAGTAACGATTATCTATATATTTTCCTAGTTTGGAGCTTTCGAATGATATTCAATTTAATTGTTTTGATTGTCAGTTTATAAGTACGGATATATTTTGTATGGAGTGAAAGTGTCGACGAAATAATTTAATTTTTTGTGTCTCAGTTATTGTTGCATCCAAATCAGAATATCTGCGATCGCACCATGTTATCGATGTATTTCGAAATTACTTGACGGTAATGATGAAAGTGGCTTCAAGTATAATTCAAGCAGATCTGATAGATCACTCTGGAATCCATCTGAACAATAACTCAATACATGAATTATCCGTTTTGCATGGCATGGACGAAGATTTGATACAGGTATATAATATATACATGTATATATATATTTATTCGAATTGTTGTTGCCTGTGATCTATTTTTAATCTCTTGATAATTACAAATGTAGTGAAACGTCAACTTTTTAATAAAATCGAGTTTTTTAAGATTCAACCAGCCTGTTATTGCTAATAATTATCAAGAGATTTGACCTATATATATATATATATATATATATATATATATATATATATATATATATATATATATATATATATATATATATATATATATATATATATAAATTTACAGACAGTGAGTTGCATTTTAAATATTTTTGATTGTTAATTATTTAACGTTGGTTCATTTTGTCTATAATTTGTATAGTTTTTTGATAGCACTCTGCACTCATACGTTTTATTAAGAAATACTGAAGAAGGAGGCAAGTAATCCTCCGAAACGTTTTATATTATTTTATATATTGTATTTGTTGCAGAACATAATTATAGAAGGTATTCAAAAACTCTCAGACTCATTAGATAATAATCTGAAAAGTTTTTCACATTCTACAAGAATATTTGATAATTATGTCGACCGACTTGAGGAAATGAAAGCACTTTGCAAACAACAACTATTTTTGACCGAGAGAAGAAATGACAAAGTGGTAGCGGTAAGTTAATTAACATTAATCAGCTTCTGCCATACAGCGGATATTATGAAGCGGAGGAGTTGTCATTCTCAGATAATAAAATGGTTCATTTAATCAATTCCTTGTCCGCGAACGAAAAATACTCTTTGTTCCACGATACAACGAATCACAGAAAAGTTTCAAGCAGAAAAAAAGAAATTGTCGTAGTCAATGCTTATGAGAAACACTTTTTAGTATTTAACTTTTTAAGCTTCAAAGTAATTGAAGCATGTATCTATAAGGTCTTATGACTGATTATGATCTGTCTTAGCACGATATAAGCTATCGTCAAGCAAGATTATAGCACAATTCTTAATACTAAAAACAAGCTGTTTCAACTGAAAAAGGGTTCTAAAAGAATGTTCTGAAACAATGTTTTCACATTTTGAACTCTCGTTCGCACACTCCATATTCTGGCCATAGCATAGATCAGGTATCTACTCAGTACTAGCAAAGTATTCTGAATTCGCAGCCTGCACTCATTCCACAAAGTATTTGGGGAATAGCTGGTTCTTCTCCTTACTTGTTACTCATTTCCAACGCATTCGCGAAATTAGTCTCAAGAAATCGACACACACTGACAGCTAGTAAGTATTACACATAAAAAAACTGGACAATAACCTAGTTTGCAATGAAATCTTCAAATGAAATAATTTTAAGGTTGTTGTTTTGCATCTCTGTTTTCTTTTTACTAAAATTAATGTCAACTGGAGCATGTGTGAGCTCTTTATTTGCAATCATTTTCCAGATGTCCTGCACACTTTTTCCCACTATCTTCTCCAATATTAAAAGCATCGCATCTTGTAAAAATGTAAAAGCTAATTTGTTTGTTGATGAATGAATAGTCTTCCGAAAGGATGAAATATTTATTCAAATTCTGATGGAGGAATATAATGTGTTATTATAAAACTTGTTTCTTTTCCCTAAAACATAAGCCAATAATCTATTCAATTCGTTTTTTTTTTTCAGCAAATGAACAATAATATTAATCTTTTGGTGGATAGGCTGAGGCAAGAAGCATCCGAGAACAATCTTAATAAAACTATAGGTGACATAATGTCAATAATATCTAATATTGATGCAATGTAAGTGTCAAATAATGGATATTATATAATTACATATAAACGCTGTATACTGTTAGTATCAATATTTAATAGTGTCATTATAGGCCAAGCTACAGAGATTTTTTTATGTAAAAAGTGTTAGAAGAAAACCAGCTCCGCCATTGTGTGTAAAATAGTTCCACATGATATAGTGATATGTTTTTCACTCGACTTTATTATTTATGTCTTTGTTATTAACGATTTTATGCAAAAAATCTTGTTTTTTTTTAGTTTTTTGCTTATAAAATTGAAACTATCATAGTAATCGTGATGATGTCAACAGACTTATTGTAGAAAATGAAAAGACGAAAAAAATGAGAGGTCGGACGACTCGATCAGACCCTTAGTCTAAGGGAAAATTGGAAAAAACCGTCCAAAATGCAGTTTTTTCAAAAATTCATAACTCGGTTATTTTTTAAGTTGTAGCGTAGATCCTCCGGTTAGTATTATTTATCAATATAAACTTTATTTGTACGAAGAGCAGGAACTGTCCGATGCATAGTTTTTGATCTGTGGCCATTTGATTATGTTACTATGCAATTTTCCAGCAGACCTGAATGCGACAGATATGGTCTGATTTCAATTTACTAAAAAGATTTTGAAAGTAGAATTCTCATAGTTCAAAACGTTCATCTTGGTTTTCCATAAAAACGCTGAGAAATATGTTAAAAATAAAGCTGAACATCACGAAAAACGGCCGAGCGCGTAAGAGTAGTTGAAGAGTGGGGGTAGAGCAGCAGGCAAGGAGAAGTATGACATTCGAAAGCGTCGGCATTTTGAACGTGACAGTAATTTCTAAACGTTGTCAGATAATAATTGTAAACCCCCACTCTTCAACTACTCTCACGCGCTCGGCCGTTTTTTGTCATGTTCAGCTTTATTTTTAACATATTTCTCAGCGTTTTTATGAAAAACTAAGATAAACGTTTTGAACTATGAGAATTCTACTTTCAAAATATTTTTTGTAAATTGAAATCGGACCATACCTGTCGCATTCAGGTCTGCTGGAAAATTGCATAGTAACTAAATCAAATGGCCACAGATCAGAAACTATACATCGAACAGTTCCTGATCTTCGCACAAATGAAGGTCATATAAATAGCTAATACTGGCCGGAGGATCTACGCTACAACTCAAAAAAAAAACCGAGTTATGAACTTTTGAAAAAACTGCATTTTGGCCGGTTTTTCCAATTTTCCCTTAGACTGAGTGTCTGATCGAGTCGTCCGACCTCTCATTTTTTTCGTCTTTTCATTTTCTACAATAAGTCTATTGACACCATCACGATTACTCTGATAGTTTCAATTTTATAAGCAAAAAGCTAAAAAAAATGCATAAAATTGTTAATAACAAAGACATAAATAATAAAGTCGAGTGAAAAACATATCACTATATCATGTGGAACTATTTGACAAACAATGGCGGAGCTGGTTTTCTTCTAACACTTTTTGCACAAAATGCTCACTCTAAATCTCTGTAGCTTGGCCTATTATGACAATGGTGTCCCTCACTCACAACATTCATAGAAGAAAATGTTTTTCCTAGTTCGAATAATAATTTATGGTGATATAGAAAATAAGAACTAGTGGTCATTGAAATAATGTAGTAAGAAAGGTAATTCCGAAAATGTTCAAAAGATATTACTAGCTCAAATTGAATTATTAATTATTTGTATACATCTCTAATAGGCCGTCACAGTGAAATATTCGGGAAAACCATATAGAAATCCATAAGAGGTCAGTTTCGATTCAAGACCTAGATTATAATTATGATTAAATAAACTCAAAATATAATAGCAGGATATATGCATTTGACATAGGAGCCCTAATAACATATTTATATATATATATATATATATATCTATATATATATATTTATATATATATATATATATATATATTTATATATATATATATATATATATATATATATATATATATATATATATATATATATATATATATATATATATATATATATACGTCCATAAGTATCTTGATTTATACCTACAAATTTCAAGGTTGCTGTCCAATCTAAAAGAGGAAACTGCCATTGTTGACAAATTCAACCAGCTGACCATGACAAACGCAGACTTGCTGATAGATGAACTGGGTAGATTCGTGAAGCAGTTCGCCCCACCGCCTGATGCAGATCCGAGAGTGATGAAGAAGAGGGCCAGCTGGATGACCTCTGATGAGATCAAAAATAACGACCACTTTTTCACCGAGGTTTTTTTGAATTGTCGATATATGGTTGATGGAATAAACAATTGGCAGTTCGGGTAAAGTTGAGATATATCTGACTTGCATCTGAAAAAACGAACTATTTTAACTATTGATAGATATTAGTATTTGTGTTCAAAATGAAATGTGATGAACAGAATATGTAAGTAGTAAATTTTCATAAATCTAATTGAAATCGACAACTTACCGACGAATTGTATCAGGTACAATGTACCGAAACTTGAATGAGATTTGTGGAAATTTACGACATATTTTCTGTATTACGACGTTGATAAATTTTCAACAAGCTGCCTGAATTCGGATAATAAAAATAAAATCTTTGCTCCGTGTAGCATTATATTTGGTACATATAACATACATAGCCCATTCCTTCGTTCTAAATCTAAACCATTTTCTACCGAAGAATATCAGGCCCTGACATTTTTCACAAAATGATATCACTCACACCAAACCTATAAAATATAACGTTAATAGAAATACACGCTTGTTTCGTAAATAATCATTCTTCATCTACATTAAGACAGCGTTTTCATCGTCTCTCTCAGCAAAATGACCTTCCCGCACCAATTGTTACTAACGCTATTTTCCGAAAGGCTGTTGCCAATTCAATTTCGTTAGCTTTACAAATGATGCGCTTCAACATAATGTTTTATAAAATAACTGGAACTTACGCTTATGAACAACTAATACGAAAGAACATGTGGTATTGTTGGAATCACACTTGGAATACTATTTCTGGTGCCAAAATTGTTCCAAGTTTGGTTGAATATGGACCAGAAATCCTTTGTTTCTCATTTGATTTGAACAGAAATAAAATGAATATATATCAACAAATGATTTGTCACCCTGGGCGACATAATGGTCAAATTAGTCTAAGTTTTTTTCTTGTAACAATAAAAAAATCGCAGAAATAGGAAACCGAGTGTACGCATACACGTAACATTAGTAAAGTCATTTGAAAACTTTTTGTAGAAATGCATAAATTATATTACCCATTGCGGGCGAAAATTATAAGCCTTTAGCAGTGATAAATTGAGTTTTATGAATTGCAGTATATGGCAAGCTTTTATCACTATCATGGAAACCTCTAAACAAGCAATCTCGAAAGTGGTGGTAGAATTATGTAACAATAAGAAAAAGATGCTGAAATCCAGATGCGAATTGATGATGAAAATAAACAACCACAGGTTGCAGTTCATTAAAGAAGATTTTTGGAAAGTTAGGATGGTTGAGCTGAAGACGCATCAGGATACAACTGAACAGCATCGATTGGTAACTGAATAATTCCAACATTTGATGAATATTTTCATAAGGCTTTATCGTAAACTTTGAAACTTCAAGTTCAAACTCTTCTTAAGTTTTGATCGTACTATACCAATTTCAGAAAAAGTACTTAGATTACAAAAACCAACTGACAGTCACAAATAAATGGACATTACTCCCATAGTTAACATTATGAGGCATCGATTAACTCCGAATAATGATTGACTGATACAGTGAAAAGTAGATTAATTAAGGAATTTTAATTTTTTGTTAATATAAAATCACAAAGGTGATAATTATCTATATTTATGTGCAAAATATGAAAACTGTATAATAATAAGTTTTTCAACTTATACACAAGTTCGATAATTCCAATTGCAACATATGTAAAAAAAATTAAATCAGAAGTGGTGTGATTTCAACATTTCAAAATATTTTTTATTATATCGTGAGTAAAGTCGTTACTTCTTACAGGGAGTTGAGAAAAACATTGTGCAACTGAAGAATCTCCTCGAGGAAATGGCACTACTTTGCAGAGATTATATTGATAGAAAGTACATTCAAGAAATAAGTAACGCCATATCATCTCTTGACAAAGTCGGAAAAACGAGACATATACATGCTATTAAACAAAATATAAGGTATCTACATTCCATGGCACTGCAAGAAATAAAACCGAAATACGAGCGTATTTCGTCGGCATATTTTGAGATATTAACGAATATCAGAAATTCACATCTGAAATTTCTAGGGTCGATCAGGTTTGTATCTTCATTTGAGTCTTAATTCGAAAAAGAATCGACTTGACATAAAAACTAACTTTAACACTTTTGAGATGAAATCTTGAGGAATTGTCTAAACTAAATAGTTTTGACCTTTTGGATCTCATCATCAGTTCTCTCAGTTTTTCGATTCACATTTCCTTGTGAAGGTCTGCTTTGTCATCGCCGATGAATTTCGAAGAAAGTCTGTCTGCATAAATGTAACGATTTTCATAGGATGCATAAACACACACACGCATACCCATACGTGATGTGGGGATTTAACTCTTTGTTTGGAAGAGCAGAGCGAGTGTACGACCGCAGCAGACCTACCTAATTATATATATATATATATATATATATATATATATATATATATATATATATATATATATATATATATATATATATATAACTAAGTGTTCTCTTAGTAAATGTAAGAACGCGGATATGCTCACCTCACTGCTGTCTGCAGTAGAATTGATTTGGAGACGTATTAATTATTGTCGATAGTGAGAATTCTTTCTAAGCTGCAGATGGTGTATAAGAAACACCTCTATCCTATTGAGCTTCAATAACAAATATAGGTATTCCTTGAAAGTAAGGTGGACGTCCATGCCTTCATCGTTGAGTTACTGATTTAATTTCTTTTTGAATGGCTTCACTTCTGAACTTGTATATCATGTGTGAACTCGAATTGATTTATCTGCAGTTTTAATCACTTCTTCATATGTAATATTCTATATGTTTCCATGTAAACCTAAAAATTGAAAATAATTTAAATATTAAACTAAAAAAAATATCAACTACTCAATAAAATCAAATGATTCTATTACATTTCTATTACACTCTTAGTACCTTATCCAACATATTAGGGAACATATCAGACATCTATGTTAATTTAAGTCACTGCTGTTTAATAATAAGGCAAGGTAATAGACTAAGTTTATTACTACCACTCTAATAACGATTGATTAAAACATAAACAAATAGGTAGGTACCTCAACTTCCAGATGTAGGTACTGTCTTCAAGACACAAATAATATGCAGAAATCCTTCTTTCTTCTGAAACTTCTTCACATTCTTCAATCGATAGGTCTTTGTTTCCTGAGAATATATGTTTTTTCGGTAGTATTACATGTGCGTTTTTTTTCTATCTGATTGACATTCAAATTTTGTGGATATAGATCCTGGTTTATTGCTGGTACTCCATAGAAGTGTCCATATCATTTGGAAACTGGAATATGAATAAAGTACCCATTATGATAAATATAATCTTTAAATTTAAACCTCTAACAAGGCCACACACCATACTATAAATTACGAAATAAAGCAAACACGCAGAAATTAATCGAAGAACTCAGACATACGGCTATATCCTCCCACCGAGCAAGAATACACCACTTAGTTCGCATTGTTTTGTTGAGCGGAAGGAAAACAAATAATTGTTAGGAGTTCTTATTGTACATTAAACACTTCCGAATATTATGGAAAGTTTTTCATAATCAGTCATCATGCCTATTCTTCTGAATAAATCCTAATTAAAAGATTTATATACCCGCATAAACTTAAAATTGCTTATGTTGCTAAATATTCCCGGTTGTTTTGATTGAAATAATTCCATTTCAGTCGCAATATGAAAAGGTGTAGGTATCTATACTCGGATATTATGTTTATAAGAACAATCCCTTGCATTTTTCTTAACTTGAGAAAGAGCTCGGTTTTTTCAGGTTCTTCTCTGAAGATGGTAACTTCATTGTTGAGGAAGCCAAACATATTAGGAAACAGATGAGTGCCTTGGAAAAAAGACTTTCTAAAGAATTCCCCAATAAAAGTAGTATTAAAAAATTGTACGACGCATTCGTGGAGGAATGTCACTATAAAGTAAAAGCACACTTTCATACGTAAGTTCTCATAACCAGTATTAGACTCGATAACAGTCCTCAGATTAAAACAGCAGACATATTCGCGATATTTAAAATTATTTTCGGTAGGTAATATATTGTCCAATATATTTTTGATCTCGTTTTTCATTCGAATTTCATGAAATGGTATTCGAAGCTGTTATATTTAACAAAATAGATATCTTTACCCTGAAATTGTAAATAAAAAATTATAAATTTAATAGATAGCAATATATTCTTATTTTAATTTTCAGTTTAGATAAATACATTGAAGAATTCACCTTCAAAGAAGAGATTGACCAAGTAATAAAAGAACTTAATGGTGAAGTGAGAGATGGCATTTGTGATGTCACATTCGACATTAGAAATATGGAATCAAAACTAAAAAGTTTGAAAGCTGCATCGTACGATGAAAATAATATCGGAGATATCGAATGGTTGCCAACTTTTTTCAGATGTTTCGAAGAAATTCAAACTGAAATAGAAACAGTGAATGAAAAACTGGCCTATTACGAGTGGGAGCCTTTAGGTAATTTGTATTTTTATATATAGGTATATTCTTTCCAGAAAAATTTTAGACATGGTTGACACTAATCGTCCTAAGACTCACGATGTTCTATTCGACACTTCGAATACATACGAACTAGTTAGGATTCATTCAGATTCGGACTGAGGGAATTAATAATTTTTTATACGTCTCAAGATTAATCGCGTAATATATTGTTTTTTATCAACCGCGCATTTATTATCGAAAATATCTCATCTGTACATCACAAACAACTCGCATTCGTGTTTCAGATGACAAGTTCCTAAAACGAAAGATATTGCACAGTCCAATTGATTCAGTGAACTCTGCCAAATCCTCGAGAAGTACATCTGAACTCCAAAAGAGTTACTCCAAAATGTATGAACCGAAGACTAAGAAGTTCGATAAGCAACGTTCTTCGCAGAAGTACACGCTTCTCACCAAGTCCAAAAATTACGTTTACGTTTTATACCCGTCACAGCCTCAACCGGACATCAGTTTTTTGTCAAAGTTGCACTGTAAAATATTCGCTTCATTCTGTAATATACAAGAAATGGCGAAGGTATGTTGATATCGAACAATTATTGTATAATATCATTTCAGAAATTCTTCCGACAGAAGAATATTTTACTGGATTCTTGAATGTTTCGGTAAATGAAAATACTTCGAATAAAAGTATGATCTTATTTGAATAATCTCTTTCAAGTACAAGCAACGTTTATGAAATAAGGTACTTTCCATATCGACCCGAAACTCGTATCGTTTCAAATTGAACCACATATCATCGGACTGAGTTTCGCTGGTTCTTTGTACCATTCGGGATCTCCGGAGACTCCTCCCCTTCGGTAAAACTCCCTGATCACCTCCTTTCTCCCGTAGCGAGCATCGGCCGTCGTCCTGGGAGAATTCCACATTTTCCAGCCATACTGAAAACTTGTAGTCTCCGGAAAATAATACTTATTCTCGGGAATGATTTTGATACGTTCGTTCAGGTAGTTTCGTCTACCGTCTCGCTGTGTTCCTGAAATTAATTAATTTAGGAATCACATTTCCTCTTAAAGGGACATTATTCACTAGGTCGTTCAAACCTAGAAATTGAAATATCAGGGGTCATAATTTCGAGTAAGTCTATCATTATAATCTCGAAATTAATTTGTTCTAAAAAGAAAAATGTTAGGTATTTCTTCAACTAACCAGCATACAAAATCTTCATCGTTTCTGGATCTACCGGCATCATTATTCTCTCAAATCTGGCATCAGATTCCCCGGCCACAACTGGCTCTTCTTCAGTTCGCTTCACGCACTTTCGGCCAACGTTCTGGAACCTTGCTATGCGACCCAGGCGCATGTCCTCTTTCACTTCTTCCGGAACCGTCCGGAGGAGTGGCGCATCCGCGATCTCGTTCAGCCGTTGTTCATTTCTATTGAACCATTTCAGGCGTAGAAAGTTCTCTTTTTCGATGCACTGCGTCCAAAGTACTTGTTTTGCCATGATTATGCCTTGAAATGTGTGGATGTCCCACTAAAAATTTTGTACTATCGAGTTTGCGAAATGAATTTGATTACTGACATACGTGCCGAACCATAGATCGAAGTCATCATAAAATTATTTTTGAAATTAACACGATGTCACTTTTTTCACGTTATCACCTGACAACGGAATAGAATATTATGTACATAAAGCCCCCCTGGTCGCTGCTGGCCTGCTGCTGTTAGAACAGCCAATATATGGTCAGTTGTGACCATTTCATCAAGCGATACTGTAAGATCTTATAGTTGTTTAGCTTTCGTCTCATAAGAATCGCAAATCAATGAAAATTCATCAGATTCAATCTTTTCTTCTATAAAGGCACCCGAAAGGCTTATTATACCTATTTCAGGGGTGTTCGTAAATACCCAGATCGGTTTTTCAACTATATAGAAATGTCAATGCAATCGGCTGATTGATGAATTTAATCAAGAGCACGAATACTCATTCACTAGGTTCTATAACTCAAGATTAGGTGTTTACTTTGAAGTGCATGAGTACCGACATAAAGAAAAAATACTGTGTTTATCATACGTCTAGTTAGATGCTACAAGTACGCGGTGACTGAAAGCTGAAGGGTGACGGCAGCCACATATTTTCCACGTACATGTTAAAATCTTTGGAACCAATGAAACTCAGAAAATCAGAAATCAAACGAATCCATACTGTCTATACCAAGACACCCACCCGTGCCACGATCGTCACATTCGTTATTTATTCGGTATTCTTCTTACTTTCCCCATCTTTATTTCCAGCTACCTACTTGAATCAGTCGTTATCATGAACTGGAACAGTCCCAATTTATTAGAACTTTATGTGGGTTATCAAATATGATGTTTGCATAAACTAGTCATACCTATTTCGAATAAATTAAAAAATTAAAATCAACTCGTGAGATTTTGGATTACAGATTTTTTACGAAAAACACGAAGATGTCTTGAATAAAGAACTCGTTATTCCAGAATACAAATCCTTCATTGAAGAATTTTTAGCAAAGTACAAGTATTATCAACTACAACTTGAATTTGCCTGGTTGGAATGCATCGCGGAATTCATGAAGCTGGTGTCGAATTATCAAAAATATCTCGATGATTACAGCAACGACACTTTGATTAAGGTACTATAGTCAGCATTAAAGTTACTCTATTTTTATCGATGTTTTCAACTATTTCACGTTATTGTGATCAACAAAATTAAAAGCTTTCTGTTTGGAATAAATAATTTCACATAATAGAAATATGGCAAAATTCAATGTTCTCGACAAATAATCATATTATTAAGCTGTTCTTGTTACAATGCAAATTGTGTAATAATGAAGATTAGTTTAGTTTATTTATTTCATGTTAATAATACATACGTCATCAAGATACAAAATTACAAAAGATTAAAACAAAATTTTATTAAAATAAGTATATTCCAAGAAATTAATCTCTTTATATCTTTTTCAAGCAACTTAAAAATCCTAATTCCTCAAAATTTCAATAAAAATGGCTCCTCTGTTGGATTGTGCTTCTATTCTATACCGTCTTTTCATTGCAGTATTTCGAAGCACGAAAGACAAAACTAAAAGATATATATTCTGAAACCGTGAAGAAATTAGAAGGAAATATCAAATCTATTGAAGAATACTACATGACTGTTCATAGAAAATTGAAGACAATGTTTGGACACCCAAATATGTCGAACATGTTGACAACCATAGAAGAGTACATGAATCAAGCGGACAGTTTTGGCAAAAAAACTCTTCTCAATAATTTGATACCCTACAAGGTGAATTTGGTAGAAATTATTTCCGAAGAGAACACTGAATTTCAAAGTTGGTCTGTGTATTTGATATTCAACTTGAATAAAACCACTTTTGTTGAAATAAAATTAAGGCTTATCACGATTTCGAATAGAATGATAGCCATTCGTTCTAAGATTTTGATAATATAATATTTAAAAAATGAAGGACACCCTACTGCGTAGCACTAGGAATGATAAAACCCCTCGGCGCATGTTCATGTCGTCAATATTTTTTGAATGTACTTACCTATTATATAAATTAAATAACAATGAAAGTCGATTTTACGAATGAAATGAAGAAAAATTGCAATAAATGTATTAATAAGTGTATATTACGAATAAAATCCGTGAAAATTTAGCAAAAAAATTCATTGTTTGACTGTCGAATTTGAATATCCTATCCCGGCTCATTTTGCTGCAAATTATGAATCAAATTGATAAGATATCTCTATGGATGGGAAGCAGACACAGACGCAGAATCAAGCTTAAGCTATCAACTTCGCTTGGTTACCGTGGCACACAGAGCACTTCGACGCATGTTTTCTAGGACTTCGTACGTATCGACCTTGGCGCATGCGCATGTCGTAATGCCTATCTAAAAAACGCTATAATTTTTTATTCTTCGCTGGGAAAAAATTGGGAACAAAACTTCTCTGATGGAATTTTTAAAATCGGGCCAGTTACCAACTTTTTGTCGTGAGACTATAACCCCTTTAGCTTCGCCTCGGGGTAATAAAAATCGTTTGATCTTTGTAAGAATTGAGAAAGTCGCGAATTTGGTGACGAAAAATTAACTATTCAATAAAGTCGGTTTCCATGTTGCCAGTTATTGCTAACATTATAATATTAACATTCTATTTTATAGGAAACCATCAGAGACCATTGCACAAACACGGAATCTATATTTCTTGATATGGAAAAGATTCTATCGCGCATTAAAGGAAGTACGGAAAGAATGACACTGAAAAATGAACTCGAAAATCAATTATTGGAAAAAACCGAAAGAATACAAAAGATGTTATCGTTAGCAGATGACCCAGATGAAGAAGATTTTAATGAGTATCACATCTTAAGAAGTGAGTGACGAAAATTTTTCTACACTTGGTTCAATTTTCGTTGACTGAAAAGTACGACAATTCAACATTGAAGGTAATCTGATTGATTGACGAAACGCGAACGTTAAATGTCATTAAAGTGTCGAGTGTAGTGTCAAATTTGGTATTAGCATTTGGACAGCTATTCAGAAAGAGAATTTTAATAAATCGATCTGTTTAAAAATGCAGATAAGTAAGTCACAATTTTAGTCTGTCTGTAATCAAATCTTTCAAGTTAAATTTTACCCAGTTCAGATTAAGCTGAAATTTTGCATATGGATGATAAACGGAATGAATGTGAATGCTGAGAAAACACCAGTAAATCATCAGCCTTAGATTTTCTCAGATTTACTTAGGAATTTTATGCGAGTATTGTAGCAATATTTTGAAAATTACACGATGTTTTCATATTGCGCGTACCTACAATAGATATAATACCTACATATTTCAATATCACATTCAAGATAAACTTTAGCCTTTAGCGAAATGAACATTAATAAATGATTATGATTCACCAAAACATATAAACCTTCATTCTTCTTTTTTATTAGCAGCTAATAAACGCTTGTTTTTAAGATATATTTTTGCTTTTGTTTATTTTACTTGAGTAATCATATCCATTTAGTTTTTCACCTTTTTCAATTATTTCATTGTACCCAAGCGAAGTTGGGTACAATTTCTGGGATCCCCCGAAACATTTAGTGGTAAAAAGAGAACAGTAGGTATTATCCTTGTCCCACAGTGGAATACGCTCATATCAGTTTACAGAGATTGAATTTTCAGCAGCGTTGCCAGACTTCTTTCATCAGCGAGGAGTATGAGCGATAAATTTTCAAACCAGTGCAAAAGATATGGAAATTAATTATTAACAACACATTCCAAATTTAGCATTCTCGGCTTTTTTAAAAATTGTACCCCCAAACCCCACCAAATTGGGTAGAGGGTTGAAAATTTGCAAAATTTTTTTCGTGCGCCGCCATTTTTATGTAGATTTTTTGCTTTTTCGTGGTTTTTGAAAATTTGATCACCTTCGAAGCGTCTGTAGATTTAATTAGAGACTTAATTAAATTTCGATGTCTGTATGCGGTATCTCGTTAACTATAAGAGATACAAAAAAATGTAGGGCGCATTCTTTATCTCTTTTTTCGAGACAAATTCAATGGCGAAAACCAAAATTTGCTATTGTCTTTTGTTTACGAGTTATAAACAAAAGTTCCATTTCACGACTTTTGGACCAGTGTGAATATCACGGTTGTTTCTGAAGTTACGAAATAATAACTTTCGAATTCTTAAGGCACTTTTTTCCTGTATATTCCAGTGGCGGCGAGAAAATTGTAAAAAAGTGCAATTTCGAGTTATGGTCTAAAGATGTTTTTTTTTTTAATTTTTAAATGGGAATCATAGTTAGCTAGACGGAAAAAATTAAGACTTAAAGTTGTAACGACACTTTTCTGTCTCTCTCTCTCTCATAGAAAGCAAGCCAGTTATTTTCGTTTCGTCTTTCTATTTCGCATTGAACAGTGTGGTGTCGCGACGATTATTTTTGTTGAGTGTATACAGGAATACAGGTGTTTTGTACATAATAAATAATAACAATAATGAATCCTGACAGTGTTTCTGCACAAGTTCCGGATATTGCTGATGGAGTTAGGTAAGTAGAGATTTTATACAGACAATAATAATACATAATACAGACATTTAAATAAAATAGAATCCCAAACATATGTTTCCTACTTCAGTTACCACAAGACAATTATTACTAAAATTGAGCCTACTGATTAAGTTTATATTACATTATATTTGTTAATAATTAAAAAAATATTATTATAACTTGAAAAAAATAAAATTTTATTACAATTCCTTCACTAATTAATCGAAAGGAACTTCGTTCCATCCTTGACACCTCTCAAGTTTTTTTTTATAAAATAAATTTTTTTTTTCTTTTTACTTCGGTTTACTATTGAAGCGTGTTTATTAGTTTTTTAAACTATAATTTATTTCGTTCGAATTGCATCTAGATGCAACACACTTCTCGAAAAACACGACCGTAGTGAGGTAGTTCTGCTGCTCACGTATTTTTTATCGTACTTCTAAAAAATCTCTCTATGCTGTATGGCGGCCCGTACACAGTAAATCTCGATCGCGATCCGCAATGAAAATAAATGATCGCGATCCAGATTGATAATGTACGAGTTAGATTGACGCATCTGATCTCAAAATATCTAAATATTTCGAAATCCGCGATCATTGATTATGATCCCGATCTCGATCGAGATTGACTGTGTACGGGCCGCCTTAAAAAAACCATCATTGTGTACTGGAAAAAAACGAAGCTCATCAATGCGATAAATTTATTAAATCATTCTTTGTAGCGTTTCAAATGACTTGTGAACATAATATTGTCGATTCAATCTGACAACTGCTATGACTTTCTGAAATAGCATCAACGCGTCTGCGCGTTACATGATATATTGGCGTCTGGGAAATTTGCCTGGTCATAAAATCGGCAGTTATCTGATAAGTCAGGCGAAAAAGTTGTATCCGGAGAGCAAAAAAAATTATCGGAATATCTGATTTTTCTTAGTGAGTACCAATAATATTGCTTATTTACTCTAATTTTTTTACTCGATATACATACAGGTAGTCATATAAGAAGAATCGACGTTGAACAACATAATCCGCAGTTTCAGTCAATTACAAATAATTATTTTTAATTTTGAATCGACAAAAATTCATATTAAGAAATGAGAACACGTTTATCAAAATTTAAGTTTCATTAAACGTGTTCTTATTTTATAATTATTTTTGTGTATTCGATTGGCATTTACTGTAGGCATCGAGAAGCTCGGCAATATGGCGTCCATTACCTAGGTACGGGGATTCACGAAAAATTGATTTTGAAAATTAATCGTGTCGTTATTATCAATTTAAAATTATTAATACAATAGTAGAAATGCTACATTATTAGGTGCATTTTTGACACTCGACATAAACGATCAAGTAGGTAAACAATATCGAAATTGTGGTAATCAAAGTGATCAGGGAACTACAGCTTCACACAATTTCCACATGATTCCAAGTCTAGTTAATATTGCGAAAGTAATTTTTGCATCAAAAAGTAGACATTCACGAAATAATTAATATAAATTTTTAGCCATAACTACTCCTAATCGTTTTTGATACATAAAATTCATGGTACCGATTCAAAAAATATAATATATACTCTAATAACTTGAATTTATTTAGAAAGACTATCGTTTATACGTTCAATAAATTATTTTTAAATGTATAAAAACTATGGTAAATGATTGTTTCCATTTATTTATGATTTTTGTATGATTGTGTGTTTTCCGTTCGATTGGATTTTTGTTGTTTAATTTGAATCCTTTTGCCCACAGATCAAAAAATGCCACTTTTAACTTATGGAATTTGCCAAGCCGCCTGTGCGGCAATTGCAGTAGCGTGTTTCAGCGCTGCCGGATTTACTTTTGGCACAGTTCCGGGTGCAATCATCGCAGCAACCCCTGCTCTTGCAGCTTGCAATACTGCGTACGCTGCTTGTTATACAGCGTGTTCACCTTTGATATTATCTCCTATTTAATGTTATGCTCAAAACTTTGTATGTCAATTAATTTTTTTATATATTTCACCAAAAATGATTATCTAAGAAATAATAAATGATATTGGAGAAAATTGTTTATGTTGCTTTCTTTAATGTGTACTATAACGTAGTTGAAAAATCCCAAATTTTTCCCTTTATCTAATACATCTATATTTGCCATTCTAATTTGTTTATTGTTATCCAGAGATTTATAGATATATATATATATATATATATATATATATATATATATATATATATTTATATAAATTTAAATATATATATATATATATATATATTATATATATATATATATTATATATATATATATATATATATATATATATATATATATATATATATATATATATATATATATATATATATATATATATATATATATATATATATATATATATATATATATATATATATATATATATATATATATATATATATATATATATATATATATATATATATATATATATATATATATATATATATTATTAGCAATAACAGGCTTGGTGAATCTCAAGAAAACTCGATTTTATTAGAAAGTGAACGTTTCGCCAGGACATTCGTGGCTTTTTCAAAACTTTTGAAATATTGAAATTTCTTGACATTTATTGATTTGAAAAAATTTGAATAGTTAAAAATGACTACTAAGTTTCATCAAAAATTTTTTCGGCTGTGGCCGTTCTCTATTATTAATTACGTGCTATTTAGTCCAATATCAACAGTAAGGTCTGTTGATATTAGATGGATAGGGAACCACAGAAACCTTCACCCACGTAATGTACAAAATAGGTTTAAAATATTTGATTGTTAGATTTGTCTTTAAAAAGACACTACTTGTAATTTTGGAGATCATATGTTGGTATATTTGTGTGCTTTCAATCTTTCTTCTAAATTTTGAAAAGTTTGTCCTATATATGATTTATTACAGGGTATACTATAAACAACGTGAGATTTTTGCAGAAGAGGTGTTTTACTTTTTAATTTAGAATATATTTGTTTTAATAATTGTAATAAATCATATATAGGACAAACTTATCAAAATTTAGAAGAAAGATTGAAAGCACACAAATATACCAAAACACAAACCACAGCACTAATCAAACATAAAAATAATGAGAATCATAGTTTCAACTTTAATAACACAAAAATTTTAGAAATAGAGAAAGATCAAAAACGCAGAGAAATTTTAGAAATGTTACATATTCAAAAAAATTTAAATAAAGTCGTAAATGATAAAACAGATATAAAACATTTAAGTTCAATATACGCAGATTTAATTCTTTAATTTTTCTAAGAAACAACATATATCAAAACAAAATAATTCAACAAACAAACTCTAACCATAACAACTCATCTTCTCAGACAAAATCTAAACATCTAGAATTTTCAATTTTTCTAAAAAGAAAGTATAGTTTATAACATATGATCTCCAAAATTACAAGTAATGTCTTTTTAAAGACAAATCCAACAATCAAATATTTTAAACCTATTTTGTACATTACGTGGGTGAAGGTTTCTGTGGTTCCTTTTCCATCTAATATCAACAGACCTTACTGTTGATACTGGACTAAATAGAACGTAATTAATAACAAGTCGGCCATAGCCGTTATAAAAATTTTATTGAAAAAAAGATAAATAGTTCCCTATTCTTTGACTTTTCAAAATCAAAATAATTTGAACCTATTTCGGACATTACGTGGGTAAAAGTTTTTGTGGTTTCCCTTACCATCTAATAATAACAAATTAGAATGTTAATATTGGACTGAATAGCGCGTAATAAATAACAGAGAACGGCCACAGCCGAAGAAATTTTTGATGAAACATAAGTAGTCTTTTTTAACAATTCAAATTTTTTCAAATCAATAAATGTCAAGACATTTCAAAAGTTTTGAAAAAGTCACGAATGCCGTGGCGAAGTGTTCACTTTTTAATAAAATCGAGTTTTCTTGAGATTCACCAAGCCTGTTAATGCTAATAATTATCAAAAAGTTAAAAATAATTCACAGGCAACAACAATTCAAATAAATAAATAAATATATATATATATATATATATATATATATATATATATATATATATATATATATATATATATATATATATAAAATATATATTATATAATGGATTATCCGTTAATTATTCACAGACGTCGCCAGAAAGGTGAGAGCTTATAAGAAAAAAGCACAAATACCAGATGAGGTTTTAATTTCATACACAAGTATTATAAAGAGCCGCACTTCATCAGAGACTAGTATCGGATTACTGAACACAGAGGTGAGGTTTAAAAGGAATGGATCTTTCCCTGAGATAAAAACTATGAACAAATTAGCGAAACAATATGTGGCTGAAATGATGGAACGGTGGTTCCACATTCACTGAATACAATATAATTGGGGAAATTTCACAAATCCAATAAAATTAATACTAAAGTATTAAATCGTGAATCTTCATTGTTGCCATAGAAATAAAAAATGGAAACATATTTCTTTATAAAATTATTTTGGATCCAATTATATCTTATTTTGATTTGTTGTAAAAGGTAGGGCATTGTCAGTACGAAATTATTCGTTTTTACTTTTTGTAAGCAGAACGCTGCTGTCAGTTCATATCACTGATGAGTTCTATTATAGACGAAACAGCTTCCTATATCACAATAATTTTTCGAGAGATAATAATGTTTTGATATATTTGCAACTAACTTCATGAATATAATATCAAACTATTTATTTGGTCCTCGGGACTAGCAAGCAATTATTAAATTGCAGAGAAGCGAAATACTAATTTTAATCCTGTTTGTACTGTTAGTAAATTTATCCCTTCAGGAGCCATGATCAATAATCTATAACTTTGAATACGTATTTTAATTTTTTATTATTCCTAGTTTTTTATTAGTTCTAACTAGATCAAAAAAAAGGTGATTACAAATTATTTTCGACTTCATTAATGAATATTATTGGCGAAAGTACTGATTTTGGTTTGCGAGCAAATCAATCATGAACTTTATATTGATAAACATACATCATAGGAAGATAGGATTTCAAAAGACTCAGCATCAATAACCATAAATATTTTTATCAATTCTTCAAAACAGTATGTGCAATAGTGTCACAAATTAACCTTTTTTTAGGTGCTACTGAGAGAGAATTATGGTGATTTGGAGATTTATACTGATAAATTTGAAAGCTTTAGAGAAAAATGCAAAACAGTCCATCAAACATATAAAACTATGTGGAAGCAAGATATTGAAAGGATACTTAAACTTTTTCAAGTAAAGTACGACTACACCACCATTGGATAAGGAAGATTTTAATGGTTTGGTTGAATTATGGATTCATTATTTGGCCTATTGAATTAAATGAATAAACGCAATCAGTGAAAACTCTGTTCAAATTATTGCATATAAAATTAAATATAACTATAACCTGAAGTGATTGAAATTACACTCTTATCTACCTATGAAATAAAAGCATGTGGAAATTACATATCGTCTTATTTAAAATATTATCTTTGTAATTGAAGTTACGTTTTGCCTTCCATTATTTACCGATTGTATTTTATAATGAACAATTATCAAGTAGTAATGGCTGAATCAGTGGAGTTCCAATACATACCTTATCATTGAATAAGATAGCACAGCTTGATGTAATGTTCCTCATATACTCATGCTCTTGGGTGTTTTACATCCTTGCAATTTAAGCGGTTCACCTGTCATTCAATATCTAAATTGAAAAAACTGAAGGTTTTCAAAAATTTCTATATACTTACTGGGGGATACAAAATGTTTTCAAAAACTATATTTCTATATGCAAATTGTTTTTGAGTTAGATGAAGACTTTACCATTCAAAAATAATAAGGCATACTCTTCATGATGGCAAAATTCTGATAATTTTTTAACCTCAAGGAATAATGTATCGGGAGAAATATAATAATTGAGAACATTAACAGTTATTCAATTAACACAATAGATTATTAAGCAATAATGAAGTCTAGTCACTATAAATCTAATTGATAAACTCTTTCATATTACTAAATAAATATTTATTTTGGATTTTAAATCTTATGAAAATTTTGTCAAATCAATCTATTACAATATAGAAGAGCACTAACTGAAGAAAAGAAGTGATAAAGCCATAGTAATGCAGCTTGCTGCAACCCATGGGGACTTCCTCTCTCCTATTCTAGCACATTTCCATAAAGTTCCAGATATCCTGAAAAGTTTAAAGGTTTTTTATGTGTACGAATTTTAGAAAAAATCTTGATATTAGTTGGGGCTACAAAATTATTTTGATTTTCATTAAAAATACTATCTCTTTCATATTAAGAATGATCAGTAGAATCGATGGTGACTTTATTATTATTCACTACGTGTAACTATTAGTAAAATAATTCAGTAATAGGTACTTACCCAACTTTGTTTCTGTCCATCAGACTCGGGAAAAGGGACCTCAAATAAGCACAAGTGCAAATTACCAATAGAAGAACTGTCAACAAACTTTGGAAATTGAAAATAGCCGACTGAAAATACAATACCGAATTATGAATTTTCGAATTACAATAACAAAAACTTACCATTTTTAATAAACTTCGTTCCTCAAACAACTTTCCTAACCTCCCTTTGTGATATCAATCAGTTTTCTGAGGTTTTCTCATTTCATGTAACATCGATACGTGGCCGTCTAATTTCAGTATATAGCCATATAATTATATTCTGGTTTCTCAGTAGTAGCCATATTTTCCGAAAATTATAAGTAAATTGAATGAATTACATTATTTTGTAAATACAACAATGTTATTTTAAGGACGAAAACTTTGAATAGATACTGAAAGTACGCTATATTATTACAAAGTAAGACATTTCGTCGATCTAATGGAAGTTGAGGCCAACTTGTTTTTTCAAACATCAAGATTTTGGTATCGTGTCATCGTGATCATTGAATCAATAAAAAAATTTTTTTAATTATTATTGAAATATAACACTAATATAGATACCTAAAAGTAAATGCATATTTTTGAAATTATCAAAGTTGAGAAACAATTATAAAGGATTATTGAAAGGAATAAACTTCAGAATCAGCTATTGAGAAAGTAAACATATATTTTTACCTTCTATAGTCTATTCTATACAATAAATATGACGAAATTCAACTTCAAACATAACAGAAAAAAGCTTATGAAATATCTTCTACAGCTAATATACAGAAATTAGTAAAATATGTGATGTAACATTTGTTCACAATTGGAGAAATGCATTTATGATTAAATAAGTTATATCTTTATTTTTAAAAGTTGTACACAAATTTTGATTAATTTAATTAAATACTTTCCTACATTTGAAGAGCCTGTAATATATACTTTAAAAGACAAAAATTGGAAGTATTCAAGTTGTTATTTTCTGAAGTTAATAATTATTATAATGAATGATTTCTATTACCCATAAGAGGTACAACACATTTGAAGAACCTAAGCAAGTCCATGTTGAACATATAAGAGAAAAAATATCATAAATTTGAAATTATTTGAAACTGAAATACATAAACAGCCCTAGCTGATTTCATAGTTCAATAAAATATTCAGTTCACTGAACTAGAGAAAATCACTCAAGTGCCAGTATTTAATTGATTGTAAAGTAGATGTTCTATGAATTGTGCAATATTCCCAGTAATTTATTATAAATGGCATATTGTTACTACTGAGCCCCTTAAAATTCAATTACAAAAATAGCTTTGTGCCTTTATTCACATTAATATGTTAAAAACTATATGAACTATATTCGAAACAATTATTAATTATATTTGAATAATTTTTAAATTATTAGACATATAAATAATTTTTTAAGAATGCACATTTTGTCTTTCTATAAGTTGCATGTCAGTTTTGATTTTAAAATATTACATTAAACAAGTCAAACTTCAAATATGATATCTTCATCCAAAATATCGACAGAATTACCTACAGTAGTACTATCATTTCCTGAATATTCGCATTTACAAGAATGTTTTGAATTGTTAATGGACTTCTCATCTTTGTCACATTCTAATGAATCAGAAATACCAGCTGAGATTTCACACTGATTCTCTACTTCTCTCGATGTATTCGCAGATGAATTTTGACCTTCAGTGTTTTTCAAACATTTACAGGATACTTGCTGATAGTTGGTGGCATTTTCTGTGTTACAAGCGGCTATATTATTTTCATTTCTGTTGGGTAATATTTTTGAGTATTTAAGATGTTCATAGTGATCACTGTTATTACCAATAGCTTCATAACCTGGATCATTTTCAGTGTTATATGATGCTGATTCGCAAATATTTCTGTGCTCTGAAACTAGTTCCAAATTAGGATGGTTTACATCGTTTTTATTATCCATAGAATGATCACTGTGTGAATTTATTCCCTCTCTCAAATTGTCAATATTAGAATGGTTTTTCAGCTGATCATATTTTGAACTAATATACAAATTTTCTCTCAAGACCTCATAACCTGGATCTGAGCTGCAAATACTATCTGGACCTTTTATACTAGCATAACTTGGTTCTTCTTGATTCATTTTCTCTAAATCAGTGTGAGTGTCACTGTTAGACTTTCGAAGTATCTCATAACTGTGTTCATTAATTTTTTCCATCGGCACCGCACTAGTTCCAAGCCCAGATGGAAACTCACATAGATGTGAAATGTCAGACTGGTTATTCGGCGATTTCATTTCATCAAAAGTACACCTAGGTTTATTTTTTTGAACTTTAGCATACAAGTCATCTATATCTCGAAGTGTTGACAAGCTTCCATCACTTATAAGGGGAGGTGGTGGAAGAGGAGAATTAGCTTGACGTCTTTCTGGTTTAGGAGAACCAAAATTTACATTTGAACTGGATGAAGAAGCTTGCCTTGAATGAGTTTCTATTTGAGCATTGGCTACATGTTTCAAACTATCTACAGTTGGAGGAAGGGGGTGAGATGTTACTTCATGAATAGCTTCATTGATTCCATCATTTGTTGATCTTGAGGTACATTGGTTAACTTCTGCTTCAACAATTATCGGTCCGGGAGGTATCCTCCTCAAAATTTCGCGGTCACCAGTGGAAGTATCACAAGCATCTGGTATAGTAGTGTAAACATCATCAGAATCATCAGATACAGTTGAGTAATGTGGATCCAATTCTCGTTTCTTTGATTTATCCACTGTTTTAACTACAATATTTGCAATTGGCTCCCTAACACTTATGCTGGTGTAACCTTTTGAAGAATCTTGAGAATCACCACTAAAATTAGTTTGTGGTATTGGAGGTGTCATGTAGGGTAGTTCTGAACTAGCAGCTATGCCACCAGAAACTGCTGACGCTGCCGGAATGTCCAAGATATGTTCATTACTACTGCAAGAGGACTCTGATCTTTGTGAAATTCCAGGCTCCTCTGAAATGTTTCCATCGTCATGGGCCTGAGAACGGCTATGAGAAGGTTGCAACTGTGCATATGGATGCTCTTGGAGATTAAGCTTGTCATATTTCACACTCTCATAAGGAGAACTATTTACTTTTTTCACAGAACTATGCTGTGATGTACTAACTCTAGCCTCAGTACTATTTATCAATGATAACCTTTTCATGGAATTTTCATATTGTTCCACAGTAGCATAATGTTCAGATGAATTATCCACACCTGGCTCCCAATCAACTTTATTATGTTCAAATGGAATATCTGGCAAACTTCTTCTTGGATTTGTTAGGAGTATTTCTTTCTTAGATTCAATAGTTTCTTTAGCTATTCCACTGGCAACCGTTGAAGCAGTTGTCTGAGAATCAATTACATTCTCTTCTGGATCCTTAGTAATTACAAGGCCATTCACACCAGTAAGATCAGAATCAGAACTCCTTTTCCTCCAACACCAACAAATCGCTAATGACATCACCAGGTACAAATTGATTTAATATCAAGATTTTAAAGTATACTTATAGTTAGTATTAACACTTGGTTCCTATAGTTGCACAAATTCAAAACACAAAAAAAAAAGTTTAAACTATCTGTAGCTGTCGACGTACTAATGAAATTTAGTTTTAAACCCTTCTTTTTACACTAGTAGACCAATAAATATATAGTTTTTAATCTCTCCAATTGTGGTGGCAGTCTGGATTGCAACACCGATAGAAAGTTGTCATAGGTTCATCAGCAGATCTCGTTTGAATTTGCATGAAATAAGCTTGAGGATGACTACACTTTGGACAACGTTCTTCTGTAAAATCCACGTTCTTCCAGGCCTCCTCTCCCCCAAGGACGTCGTCTATTTCCTAAAAACGAATTAAATTATATATTTTCAAGTAAGTGAAGGAACGCTAACAAACCTTGAGTTTATAATAGCTCCTATTTGTTATGGGCTTTCTAATGGGAAAAAATATAGGACAAGTTCTGCATGATAAAAGCATTTGACTTTCAATACTTTCTTCTAAGAATAAAGTGTTACCACATAAAGGGCAAAATGCTACCATAATGAAACAATTTCAATATTTCAACATCCTTTTAAATGAACAATCATCAACTTTTTCAACTGTTGACATTATTATTCACTGTCGTCCATAGAATAGAGAAGATTGACGGGTCGGGTCACTTTCGTCATCCCAGGAGGTTATGGACAAAATGCATAAATTATAAACGAAATTGCAAATCTTTTTCGGCCTCGGATATTTTGAACTGACAGCAAGTGAAAAAAAATATATTCCAAAATTAAAAACATAATTATTGTCTCGATTATGGTTTTTACTATACAATACACATGGTACTTCTTTGGTAATTACAGAAAGTAATTTTAAAATATTGTAAAAAGCGGTACACGTAAGCAATTTTGATGCACTTTCATATTCTTAAGTGTAGATAACATCGATACTTCGGTATATTTTCTTCATCCGTCAACTCATGATTTTAATAAAAATTTCTAAAAAATTTATTCTAAATAAATCTTCACACACATGTTGGATAACATCATTTCGCGTTGGGCGCTTACAAGCTTTAAGCGCTTATAAGCTTCGTTTTCTGTGGTCTACTCGCGCTCACAAACGCTTAGCACTGAGCGTAAGCCAACCTAACCAGTGTTGCCGTTTCATTTTTGAGAAATATGCTAAAATCTCTCGGGAAAAATGCTAAAAAATGCCAAATGAAATTATTGATATGCTAAAAAAAAATTCCAAACAGTTTAAAAGTATTTTTTTAATACAATTATGAAAATTTAATATTTATTTTGATTAATAATTAATTGATTTTAAGCAAAATCAAAAAAATATATATTGTAGGGACATTATGTTCTATGACATTATGTTCATGTTGTCCGTACTTCTACTGTCAGAAAATGTTGTCTTGCATATTTCTGATAGGTAATAGACCCTTGAAATTGCGGTATGTTCACAAAAAAAAGTGCAAGTGTGCTCACTTAAACGTTACTATCATAAAACATCAACTATTTACGCATAAACGTAAAATGAAAATCATCTTAATCGTCGCTAACTCGCTTCTGGTGCTCACTGATCGATTCCCCTAATCGTAAAACGTAAACAGTAATAAGCGTTCCTTCGAATATTGATGAATTCCCTATTAGATAATTATGTTAGGTTTCAGAAATACCAATAGTCTTTATCTTGATATGCATTTATTCCTTAGGAAAAGTCATTCAAGTGCTAATATCCATAGCAGATTGAAAATTTTCTATTATAGGTAGAGGGAGGCCAAAAAATGCTAAAAGCATGCAATATGCTAAACTCAAAATTTACATGCTAACTGAGGCGAAAAAATGCTAGATTTAGCATTAAAAATGCCAAAACGGCAACACTGAACCTAACTTTTGTTGTCGATAATTATTAAATTTCTAGGGAAATGTTAAAGCACGGTATTTGCGTGAACTATCGTGCTTTTGCCTGCCTAAGCGTAAAAAGAAGATCTGACATTCGCCTTTAATGCTCAAAGCCAAAGCGTGAGCGTCTCTAAGCGCTAATAGGCCAACACGAACGCCAATAATCTGTGCTTCTAAGCGTGAACGCTTAAAGCGTGTAAGCGCCCAACGCGAATGCACCCCATATCTCACACGCAGAACATAATATGTAGTGAAATATTACACAATATACTTATCTAGAGAAACTCAAATTTCTGAACAATTTTTGTGCTGGCAATCATTACATCATTTTCATAATACAAATTTAATCTGGTTTAGTTATGTGGATAAACTAAAAAAATATTTCGTAAACAAATTAAATGCATTTATGGTATTTAAAAGTTATTCATAACAGATATAACAATAAACTGTATGTATTTTACTCACAGGACATACAACACATGTTGAAAACAAGGTTACAAATTCCAAGAAACAAACTTTGAGTTGAAAAATTCAAATAATAAATACAGAAAACGATGGAACGAGAATATGCTTTGCCGCACAAATCATGCAAATTATGACAAAAAGCTGTAGAACGCATTTTCCATTGATAGAAGTTTCACAGAGCATTTAAAACTACGGTCGCCAGTTTGCGGAAGCCAGATGCTTACTCTTTATATAATTTGATCCCTGTGTTGAAAAAACTTATTGAATTTTTTCTTTGTAGACTAGTAAATGGGGTAGTATTTCTACCATCAAAATATACAAGGCTGGTCAAAATGTAACAGCTAAGTATGATTATTGTACCTAAACAATTGAAATATTCTTTACAATTTGTAGACCTAGATAAACCATCCAAATTTTGGTATTAAAAACACTCTAGCTCCATACTTGGCCAGATTGTGAAAAGGAGCATATTTGGTAAGTATTGCTGTCTCCTAATCAACTGAATAATTTGTCTTTTTATGCAAAATATCTGGGATGCAAACCTCCCACCTGTGACTCCATCAGGTGAATGGCCATGAAACTTTTTTGTGCTTTCTTCATGGTATCTATCGACCTTTTTTCAACTTTATTATATTATAAATCAATTGAGTATTTATATTAAATTCAATACTAAACTAAAAAAATTAATTATTTTCATCAGTAAGTATTTTATGCTCGCTCTCCCATTTTTCATTGTAATGATTATAAATCAATATTGTTATTAAACTGCGAACTAAGACATCGGGTAGAGTTTAACGTACTTCGTACATAGAGATAATACTGTATATTCTCTATGACTTCTTATTCGTTCGTTAATTACAAAATAATGTAGTGTACATTGTACACTGAATTTTTTACAACCTAGTGTAAAGATCAATTATCTTATAATATTTCAATGGTCTTAATGTCCGAAAATTCATTAATAAAAATTGTGTATCTGTGAAGAATTCCAAATTTTAAAAATTTTCATTGGAATATCATAATGTTATGATAACCTTACAAAAATTCTTTACGCATGCCCCTGATTTATTTTGAAACTTGTCTTTTTTGACAGTAGATTTGATATAAATGACGTGAGATTAAAACAAACTGTTGACAAATTCCAAATTGTTTGGAATTGGAAACCTTTTAATCTTACAAAAACGCTGTGGTAGAAGTATAGAGCCATTATATGCCGAATAAAATTGAGATCGGAAGAATTTATTGGTGCATTTGAACGAAGATATTTTTATGTTCATTTATTTTTGAAATCACTTAACAAGAAAGCAGATCTGTAGATCAAAGGAAGGAAATAGAAATTGCGTAAATATTTTCCGATAAGAGTCAGTAGGTTAAGAAGTGATTATATACAATTTAGTCATAACACGTTGATTAAGGAATGAAGAGTAATTGTGGTCAAATATCCGATAGCTAAAATGCCAAAAAATAAGTTAAAACTTACACTTCCTCCTAGCTCCATTGAACAATGTCCTACAACACCAACAAATGGTATCAATACTGCAAATGGCCAACGAAGCGACTTAGTAAGAGGTTCGACTATAGATCATTTAACTGCAAGGCTTGAAGAGTTGGATATGGATGATAATCAAAGAAAAAAAATCGAAGTATTTCTCTGCCAAAAAGAAAAAATTGGAGTAAATCTTACAGATGATGATTTTGAAGATTTGGGTGAATTGGGATCTGGAAATGGAGGTGTGGTCACTAAAGTTAGGCATAAGACAAGCGGATTAATAATGGCTAGAAAATTGATACATTTAGAAGTGAAACCAGCAGTCAAAAAACAAATAATTCGTGAATTGAAGGTTCTTCATGAATGTAATTTTGCACATATAGTTGGTTTTTATGGTGCTTTCTATATTGATGGTGAAATTAGCATATGTATGGAATATATGGATGGTGGTAGTTTAGATTTGATACTTAAGAAAGCTGGGAAAATTCCCGAAAATATTTTAGGAAAAATAACATGTGCAGTATTGAAAGGTTTGAGTTATTTGAGAGATAAACATTCAATCATACACAGGGATGTTAAGCCTAGTAATATTCTAGTCAACAGTAGTGGGGAGATTAAGATATGTGATTTTGGTGTCTCTGGACAGTTAATTGATTCAATGGCAGAGTCCTTTGTGGGAACAAGAAGCTATATGTCTCCTGAACGATTACAAGGTATTTTAGAAATGGGATTTCTAGAAATTGTGTCATTCACTATCTTAAAATATTTCATTATATGAAATTATTTCCTGCAGAAAAGAGAGAAAAGGGTAGAATCAAGCATTTTCATACATTTGAGTAACTGAGGAATCATAAATCCTCTCTAATGACTCTTCTAATATCAGTAAGAAATCAATTATTACTACTATAAAAACTTACTGGTTTTACTTCCACTTATTGAACATCTATTGAACTACTTATCAAGAGAATATGATAAATTGAAGAACCTGAATCTATACTTCATTAATAAAATATTTTAAGTATATTTTTCATGAACCTATAAGGTAGCTGGCTACATGAGTTTCAATATCGACCAAAGGAAATAATACCATATTTATTATCTCATACTAAAATTATTACATGATAGCATCTTCACTTTTGCAATATAATCACTAATAATCGGCAATTTACTACCTTCTTGTGGTGAATGCAGGGAAAGTTTGTTCTGCTCTGCAAATTTGCTTGCATACAAATAATGTTACAATTTGCCCTATACTGAGGTTAATTTGAGTTTTTTCCATAAATAAAGAATGAACTTATTATGCAATTAAATTTGAAATAAATTATAATACCAAATACGTGACAGCTATTACGAACTTATGTTCATCATCAGACATTCATCTAATACAGAGCATATTTGTATTTGTCAAATCGATATATGTCGTAAGATTGAACATACGGAATACTAAAAAAGATGTCATCAATTTGGTTTAGCAATAATTTAGAGGAAGGGTTCAACATGTTAAAGTTATTCTTAAACTATCTATCTATTAGCTATGGAATCTAAAATCTCATAAGTAGAAGATAAGATGTATGTAAATAGTTTGAAATTATATAAATTACAATCGCAGAATTACAGAGATAAGTCTATTCATTTAATGTCTTGATGTGTATTTAAAAATGATCAATTGTTTTGAACAATTACGACTGCTCTAGATAATAGGCATAGAGAATAAGTGTTCTTTGAATCTGTTTTTCAATGACTGGCATGTCTACCGACAGCTATGAAGTGGTAACAACTGAATCGGTTGTATTACTTTAGGGTTATCGTTTTTTGTAGGTACCCACTATTCCGTCCAAAGTGACATCTGGTCTCTTGGTCTGTCCTTGGTGGAGATGGCTATCGGCATGTACCCGATTCCTCCGCCAGACGCGAAGATGCTGGCGGCGATATTCAGTCCCTGCCGTGATGCTGAACCTATCTATCACAGACCAATGGCAATCTTCGAACTACTCGACTACATCGTGAACGAACAGCCGCCAAAGCTACCGGCCGGCATCTTTACCGACGAGTTCAAGGACTTCGTCGACAGGTAGGGAAGGCCGGGGTCAGATAAGGGGTATTTTTTGGAAAACAAGTGATAATTTCAGTTCAAAGAGCTCATGAGTGTATAATTCTGATGGTAACAAATAACGAAATCTTAAGACATCAAATATTGATATTTCCAAAATTGACCAATTTTAGAGTCTACAATAAATATTTCAAAATATTCAATTACATATTTCCCTTAATTTGTGATCTTCCGTGAGAAATACATTTCTGCAATTTCATATTAAGTAGACGACATTAGCCTTGTTTTAGGTAAGGATTCAGAACTGTTCAATTCTGAACCGTTTCCGGATTATTTTAAAACTGATTTAGGGAATTTCAAGTTCCGGTAGTTCCTTATTAAATTTTACTCGCGCAGCCACGATTGTTTGTTAAATTATCAAAAAATCGTGACTGCGCAAGTCTGGAACTTGCAGTTCCAGGTTGATTCACAGAACTGATGGAACCAATTCAGAATCGATCCCGAACTAGTTCGAGTTTATGCGCAATTGCAGAATTGGAACTCAAAATTTGGAATTTTGTGATCCGCGTACGCCGTAATTCAAACTACTCTTGCGAATAGTTCTGAATCCTTACTGCAGGCAAGGCTGATGAGTGTATGTCGTATAAATAGATCACCTTAGTAATCTCTCTGTAACTACATAAGTTCAGTGAGCCAACATGCTTAATTACTATGACTCTTTTTTCTTATATCTTATCTATAACAAATCCTAATTACTCTCAATGACTGTTAAAAATGATGATATTTATTTGCAATATTTCTGGGTTAACTAGAATTGTAAAGAAGTATTTTTGAGAAAAAAAATAAAGCCCTAACGGGACATAATCTTATGGGTGGGATATGATTACCTAAATTCCAAAGATTTTTGTTGATTGTATAGAGTATATCAATATTTCATATTGCAACAATTTGGATAACCTATACAGAACACCACCATTTTTATTAATTAAAATTCCTATTTGAAAAGTGCTAATGGATGTGACAGAGGGAAACTTTTGTTAAATCGCAGTATCGATAAAACTTTCTCATTCATTACTATTTAGATAATTATTTGATGATATACTTAAGGTAATGTAGTTAGGTACATAGGACTGTTTATAAATGTCTTGGTCCGACCTTAACAACTTTCTCGTATTCCTTGGCAAGAGATATTTCTTTTTAAATTTTAACTCTGTTTAATTGAATTCTATTCACTTCTTCATATTATCTATTTATATTCATTCATATTATCTTTTTCTATATTAGTCATCCATATCTACAAATATTATGGTAGTAGACATTTGATTATTATACTACTACGGTTCATATTCTTAATTGGTTTTATTTCTGAGATTATATAGGATAGACTGAATATAATAATATCAGTTAGAAAAATTGTCAGCTAAAATCTTGTCGTTAAATTTTCCTTACTGAAAACACAATTTCCTCCTTCAGGCAGGCACGTATCATATCATAGTAGCTGTTTATTGTACACCTTGTACTGCATCTTTTTCTTGCACAATAAACAATAATAGATTAAACGTCACGTACTGATTTGAGATTGATGTGTGATTCGCCTTACCTTGAATTTATTCAAATAAGTCCACATTCTTGAGTGATTTTCGTCTTTGAGCCCTCCCCCCCGAAACGAATTTCTGGATACGGGCCTGCCTTCAGGTTCAAATTTATTGTGAGAGTTCCTGCTGCTGTATATTTCCCAGTTTGTATGTAGATAAAAGAACATAATGCTGGATAACTTAAACTGTAATAAAATTCGGGCGAGTGAAATATGGAAAATAATTCCTTTATGTATCGACAGGTGTCTTAGAAAAAATCCAGATGAGCGAGCCGACCTGAGGAGTCTACAAACCCACTCGTGGATTAAAAAGTCCGAAGCAGACGACGTGGACATCGCGGGATGGGTGTGCCGGACGATGGGAATAGCGCATTCGACTGACGGCTCCACGGAAATTCGATAGATCCGTTGTTGTTCCTTGTCATGTACGAAGTCAAGTATTTATTTCGATGTTAGGCCAGTCAATTCAAGTCTGAACTACGAGTGTTATATCGATGTACGGTAATATTGGGCCATATTTGTATTCTAATAATCGCGCCGAGATTGATTGTCTATTAAACCTTCAGTGGTGAAGGATTTACATGCCTCACTTGTTTGGAAAATATTCTTCGATATCTAAGAAGTAAAAGCAAAAGAAATTTATTCGCGCAATTTTGATTGGATTTCAGTTCGCCATTAACTTTGATTAAAATTTTAAATCTATGTAGCTTTCTTATCATTTCCAAAGCTTGTATCAATGATAATAATGACTTCCAACATAAATACTTAGTGGAAAATTACTTGGTAAAAATATTAATTGAAATTTAACTGAACAGTATTACAGAAAATGCTAAGTTTTCTATATATAAGATCATTAGTTGTGACTCAATTGTTTCTTTTGATTTGCTACCAATTCAATTTGACGTATGAAATTCATTCATCACTTATTGACTATTGTGTAATTACATTAGGCAAATACTATAAATTATAAATATATTTGAACCCTAAAAATGCATTCTAACTTAACGAATAATGTAACTGTATGTAGTTTTAATTCCACATTCACTTGACTGAATAAAATTATTATATAATAATACATTGTCAAGAAGATAGTTCTATTTAGCCAAAGTGCATTGAAAACAATTCATATTTCTGTAATAAAATTTCAAAATATATTCAATAGTTATAGATTTTTGAACTAGTATCTTAACAAGTAATTTTTATTTGCTAAGTGAATTTATTTGCCTTCTGTTTTTATTATAATAACGCCAGATTTCAAACATTCGTTATTTTAGGTGATGAGAGTTTTATAATTTTAAACTTACTGTTTTTATCGCTTTTAAGTTTTAATGAATTAGTAACGCATCAACAATAATTCAACTGTTTTGGAATGAAATTGTTGTTTTTATCTGATTGCTTAAAGTGTTCATTAATATTATTAGTATATTGGGAAATTAATTAATATATCTTTTTGGTACCACAACATAATCTCAAGTTATGTACTAAAAGGTGAAAAGAGTAAATTCATAAAAATAAAAATATGTTTACTGTTTTATATTCAATTTACTGCCTTTACGATTTCCATAATTCAAGAATTGTTTTGAACAGAAATAAACTATTGACGACTATTTGAACAAATATAATTCCATTTCTTAAAATGTTTAATTTTCATATTGACGGCGACCATTATTTTAGTTTGATGCTCTTCATGTGTGAAAAGGCCTGGCATGTATCTCCTTCTTCTTAACGATGGAAGGAAATAATCAAGTGGATTATAACTTCCATAAGATCCTATACCACCAATTCTTATATCTATTCAATTTTAATTATTAAGTATAAAAAGTATGATCGCTAGCAGAAACTCGCTTATTTGACTGACAAGTCAGCTTCATATTGTTCATTAGCTGTTTACTCTGATAAAAGTAGATAAAATTTTATACCTGAATCTTATTTAATCAAGATTTGTATATCTAGTATTCTTACGATATAATCTTATGTAAACATATGTATTATTATATTTGTACTTGTGATAAAATATATTTGTGGATATATTATAATTTGTTTGAAATATTCATGCTAACCATTTTTCAACAAATGATTGTTGAAGCTTCGTAATTAGACGTGTTTCAATCAAGCTCATTCATGACTAATGGCTATTTTTGACACTTTGTTGATTTGTTTCGAAGAGATTTCCTCTAATAACATTAATTTTGATAGTTTTTATAGAACTCTCATTGTATATGTAAAATTACCTCATGATATTCCAATAGTGTGGTTTAATTAATGGAAAATATTATTTTTGTGCGTGATCAAATCAACCTTTTCTTTCTAGAAAATTTCGAATATTATAATAGATATGACAAAACTAAATTTAACATCAGTATAGCGTTAATAATTTAAATTAAGTGGGTTTTCTATTTTGACAAAAATATAATTCTAAATTGTCAATTGGGTAACAGCTATTCTGACTATCACTGAAACACAATATAAATTATACTATAAAATTTATTGGAAGCTATAAGATTTGAAATATCAATTATTTATAAAATATAAAAATTAAAACAATATAATTAAGTACCAGCCAATGGCTTTTAATCTTATGATTACGTATCCTGAAGCTCAACATAATTTGCTGGAAACAGTCCATATTTTCCTCTACACAATCCTCTCCACCACCCTTCGTCAATCTGCAAAATATAAAAATATAGAAATCAAGTACATGACATTCTATGATATGAATATCTGGCAGTTACCTTTTAAAAAAGCATTTGAAATTAATTTGGCAATAAATTTTAATTGACTGAAAATTTTGCATTTACAATAATAATAATAATTCACCAACCATCAGAGTTGTGTTATTTGCCATGTTTCATGATTTGACCAAGTATATTCTACTGGAATTGTTCGTTAATGTACAACCTTGTCTTTATAATACACAGCTAAGTGGGAATAAGTTGGACCCATTCAAAAAATGTCAAAACCCTGAGAATCTCACTTATTACATGAAAGACAAATTTCAGAAAACGTTTTCGAAAATAGAACAAAAAATATCTGATGAAGTAAATTTAAGAATTCAATATGTTATTATCATGATATCCATTATCCTGTGAGAGTTCGGTTATTCATTTGATCCGGAAATGGCTTTACTGATCTTTCAACTATTTCAATTATTGTAGAAAAAAAAATTGCCGAATCTGGTTAATAAAAATGACAGTGATGATAATTTATCTGTCATTCAGTAAAGGGAAGTTGATAATGCTTTAATCTCGTCAGTTATCTATAAAAATGACAGAACTTTTTTAAAGATTCTCATGATCAGAAGGTAAAAAATAAATGATAGGCATAAATATGCCCACGATACAGTTTGGAGGATTTCAATGTGAAATTCAGAATTTATTAGAATGAACAATTATTTGAATTTTTATATTGTATGTTATTTGTATCTTGACTTTGTTATTATGTAACCAAATATACTATCTATCTATAATTCATCATTATTCGGTATTGAGCAATCAAAGAATTATATGCAATTTTCTTTTCAATGAAAATTATTGCTCTGAAGATGACCAAAGAGAGAAAGCATTTGACAATTTTCTCAAAATTTAATATCTGATTCATACCTGTTCAATGTGGGTTATAGTGTCATCAGGATCGAAGGAAATTTCGTCGTCTGCCGCAGCCTGATAATCGTAAAGGGCTGTTGCGGAAATACCCGTGTCTATGATTTCGTTCTGCATATACTCTTCGTCTTCTTCGACTGTATATTCCGGCGAAGTCCCGTTCACTTCTTGGGGAATTTCTTCGGGTACGTCTGGTAATTGTTTTTGTGGTATATTCTGGTAGATATCCTGTGAAGAGGAATACTAAACGTAAATCAAACCTAAGGTTTAAGTGTACTAGTAAAAATAGAGGGGTTGTGAAGATAGTTCAAATCCTATTTATGGCAGAATTTTTCACAGAATTTTCTTTGAATTGAGGTGAACATAGGAATTACTGTCTCTATATGAAACTACATAAAAAAAAACCAATAGCTAGGTAGGACAGAATAGATTTTACAATTAAATATTTCTGGGCCTTCAAAGTCAACTCTATTGAATTTATTTCAACCATTCATCGAGAGGTTACAAAGAATTATACTTTAATGCCAAATGATTTCCTTTCAAAATACATAACAATTACTGACTAAAATGAACAATAAAAGTGCTAAGCAACATTATTGAAATGAGAAAGATATCCTACATAATTATTATATAATGAATAATTTCGTTTTGAACCCTGAAATTTCATGGATATTTTATTGGAAGATCCCAGGCAGTGAAAATAACTGGCAGCGCTGGTATTACTTTTTCAGACTGGACGTCTATAAGGGTGGGAGTACCACAGGGTAGTGTTCTTGGGCCTATTCTTTTTTTTAGTGTTTATAAATGATCTTCCACTGATTACAAACAGAAACTATATAACACTTTTTGCTGATGATACCTCTGCTATTATAGGTGAGCATGATTATGTATCACTGTGTTCACAGGCAAATCAATGCGTGAGGGATATAGGTGAATGGTGTAATGGGAATGGTCTTTCTCTTAATAGTACAAAAACCAACTTTCTAGTTTTTACACCGGTTAGAATTGTGCAAGATTTTAGCCTACTACTTAACCCATTAGTGCATAAAGTTTACTGATGGAGGAAAAACCGATTTTTTGAAAAAAGATAGTTAATATGGTTCAAAGTAATACAAAAAACAAACACAGGTATAAAAAAAAACATTTTTTGCAAAAATACAGATCATCCGATATAACGGATTATATGCCAAAGAAACATGCACTTAGAAAGTATGCTAATTTTTGAAACACGAATTTGGATGTAGTCTGACTGCACATTTAGTGCAAATAAATTTGCTCTGGACTCATCTATTGAAAAATTTTCTTCAAGGTCACCATGATATCTAAAGTTTTCATTGAGATCGGTAATCAAGGGCCGCAGAGTTTGTACAGCTGGTCCTCTGGATCAATTTTATGATTATCATTCAGATGGATGTGTCTCAATATTTGTTCAAATCTATTGAGTATTATACTGTCCTGAATTATTTTTGGTATCTTCCTCCGACTTGACCAGTACATCCGTTTGTTAGGATTTTCCGTATCCAGATAACAATAGAGCTCCAAGAAAGACGTTCAGCTCATCGAGCGTCATATTCAAATTGAGGTTTCTCTGCGATGCATACAAATTAGTCTTGGTCAGTATTCTGCTAAGTAACTCTTATGGCCAATCAGGCCAATACAATTTTGTTTTGGTCAAATGAGCCTTGTTAGTTTTGGCATATTTCGATAACGGTTCCTCAACACTTGAGCCAAAATCAAAATAACTAACAGTAGCTGTTTTACTGATAATGATTTGCCTATCATTCAGAACTGCAGTGCGTACTTCATATTCACAATTAGCTCTTAGTAATTTGAACCCCAGATGATTTACATTGCCTTCGAAATATTCATCGCTAACGTCATTCTCGCAGTCTGCGTTTTCTACGTCATCGGGAGGTTCAACATAAATGTCAGTTGGCTGTTCCACATCATCTTTTTCGATTTCATCCGAGAGATGCACAAGCGACAGTCTTAAAAAAAGGAATGAAAACATAAAGTACGCACCTGCTGATAGACACATAAATAACAGTTGACTAACGAAATATCTACAGGGAAGCACTTTTTGCATACAATCCCATATATCGGATTATCATAATAACTTGTTGTTAGTTTACTGCTGAAATCAATTTATGTTGAATCCCCAGTAGACTTTCATTCACTAATATCTTTTTAACGTGTTTTCATAACAAATAATATTTTTTAGCTGTTTATAATTGAGTAATTTTAATTTGGCTTACCCACCGTTCCTCTGGCTGTACAATGTCGGGTTCATGATCATAAAAAAAAACACTTTTGGACATCAAACAGCAAATACAGTGGATTTTTTGTGTATTTACACACAAAAGAAGGTTGATCCTTTCGTTCGCAGCACGAAAAATATTTATGATTATGTTTACATTCGCTTAGTGCGCAAAAAAATGTTGATCCGATTTATCGGATCAGATGCACTGATGGGTTAAGGATAAACAAACAAGCCTTATACAAAAAGATTCCACCAACTTCTTGGGAATTACAATTGATCAGCACTTATCTTGGAACAACCACATTCAAAGTGTATACTCTAAACTAAGTAGTAGAAATTTTGCCATATTACAACTTAGGCAATATGTTGACAAGGAAACATTAAAGATGATTTATTATTGCTCAATCCAGTCAATATTAACATACGGATTATTGGCTTGGGGAAACTCCAGTAATATAAGTGCAGTTTTTGTGTGCCAAAAAAGAACAGAACAGAACTCAGAACAATGTTTTCGTTGTCTTTTAGAGAATCTTGCCGTAATATTTTTAGCTCTGAAAGAATTCTAACGGTTGTGAATCTCTATATATTGCACTGTGCCTGCTATGTTTTTAAGAGTTTGGATCAACTTGAAAGGTGCGGTGATATAAATAAATACTCAACAAGAGCAACAGACAACCTTTACATACCAGCAGCTAGGTTAACTCAAGTTCAAGAAGGGCCAGGTATAACAACTTTAAAAATTTTTAACCATTTGCCCTCCAACTTAAAGGATATCCAAAATATCAAACTTTTTAAGATAAAACTAAAGAATGTGCTGGCTGTGAATCCATTTTATTCTCTTGCTGAGTTTTTTGGTTGTACTTTTTAAGATTTTTTATAATTATGTGTAAGATTAGTATTATAGTATGTAGTTTCTGTTTTTTTAAGTTTATATGTTAGTATACTTGTGTTTTTTTACTTTTACTTTTAAATTACTTTTACTATTATTGACAATTCCAATACATGTATTTTTATGTCTATGGAAATAAACAATTTGATTTTAGATCAAACGATCTACATAACTGGGGAATTACCAGTTTCATTAATGATTGTCATTTGAGAGCTAATTTGAATCAACTACCATCCACGAGGCAGTTACTACTTTTATATCAGAAAATTTGGTAGTACTACCTTGATGAGTACAACTGGAAAAAATTAAAAAGCTTGAATTGAATATTCAGATTAAGAAACTCCAATGAATCTAGTGGATATTGTAGATCTCTCTTCTCTGGGGTGTACAACGCATTTGTATGACTAATATTGCGAATAACAAAACGACTGCTTCTAATATTTGAATCCTTCGAGTCACTCATGCAATACAATTTATCAAACTCAAATGTTTGAACTGTAATACTAATAAACTAACCTCATTTTTGGTTTCTTCGGCGAGCATCTGAATGCATCTCTCTTCCTCTTCCTTTTGTGCCTGTGTTGTCTGCCTCAGTTGCTCTAATTCTTCCTTGATCTGAAACAAATAGAAACTATGAGTACCTCATAGGTATTCTGAAGGTAGGATTATTTATTTATTTATTTACGGGTAAACCCTTTAGTAACAAAAATTAACAAAAACTTGAGAAGGTTACAAAATTTATCCTTATCCTATTATAATCAAAGCAAGTATCCTAATATAACCAAAGAAAACAAGAGAAAATAAAAAGTTCACAAAGTTAGTCCTTATTCTATAATCACAACATCAACATCTCTCCTTATACAACTAAGTGAGTCATGAAAGAGATCCACACCAGCAGCCCAAGCCACATTCGCGTTTCTAAGCAATCTAGGTATGGGCGAACTTCTAATGTAATTGTATCTGGTGAATGAGATATGAAAAAGATTCGATTGTCTCGCGAATCTCGCAGGAACGTGTATGTTGATTTTTCTCAATAAATCCGGGCAGTTGATATAACCCTGAATGATTTTAGACAAAAACAATACATCAACACGATTCCTGCGAGCCCTCAGAGTGGGCAAGGCAAGCTTGGAACGCATCAGAGTCGCCGAGAAACTTTCACGCTTGCATCCCAGTATGTAGGAGATGAATAAAAGAAACTTGTTTTGCACTGATTCTACCTTTTTGCAATCTTCAAATATATATGGTGACCAAACAACTGAGGCAAACTCTAGTACAGGTCTAACAAGTAGTATAAAGATACTTCAGTGTTGAAATATCACAAAAATCAAATGAGTGCCTGTATATGAAGCCCCGAACTCTAAAAGCCCTGCCAGTGATCATGTCTAAGTGCGGCTTAAAACTGAGATGGTTGTCATACATGACGCCAAGGTCCTTGATTAACAGAATATTGGCAAGAGGAATGTTATTTAGCAGGAAAACAGAATCAAAATCAGCATGGTTTCTAAACATAATCATATGCTTACATTTGGAGATATTCAGACTGAGTTCATTATATTATATATCATTGGAGTTTCTTTAATATTCAAATTTCTATAAGCTACAACTTTGAATAAAATCTTTAACGCCAAGAAAAACATTCAAAAAAAAATTCCATTCAATCGCATTCTTATGGTTATGGAGGTGGAACACTCTTTATAGAAATTCCAGTGCGCAATATCGCATTTGTCTCGAAGCATATATTTTTTAATCGCCGTTCATTTATCTCAACACTCATTATTCAAATAATAAGTACTTACTTTTCAGATATCCACCCAATTAGGGTCTGCATTTTTAGTATTATCTCATATACTCACTTTATCTGCATTCGATTTCTCGACGATCGCATCCAACATCTGCACGACTGCTGTCGACTTTTCCGCTGGGGCGTTCGATATATCGGCGAATGTTTTAGAGTTCTCAGCGAATGTTTTAGAGTTCTCAGTGAATGTTTTAGAGTTGTCGGCGACAGCAATAGTCGTCTCGACAATCGCGTTCTGCGGCGTCTCCTGCGCGAACTGCGCTATTTTCGAACGATCCAACTGCTTGGGCGCCGCTTTCTCCGCCCTGTCTTCGGCTACCCTACGATCCTCCATTTCGTTTCTTATCAGGAACGCAGTTTTCGACGCGTCCAGCTGTTTCGGCGCCTGCGCCTTTTCATCACTGGCCGGAGCCGTTTCTTCGGTCTTGTTGGTAGCATTGAACGCCATCGCCCTTGGGTGAACTGATTTCTTGGGGACAGAAACTTGAGGAGGCATGGGGGCAGTTCCTCCAGATTCTTTAGCCTGAAAAGGAAAGCTACAACTTAAGATTGGCATTCACGAGTCAATTTTGTTGCTTAAACAAACCATCTGTGTTATGGCAATAAATACCACTTCTCACGAGAAACAATTAAACTTTCATAAACTTCCTTAAATTAATTAGGTTCGACTAACGCAACTTTTTTATAATTTAATCATTTTTCTTACTGCTTAAGAAATAGTAATACTGTATCTATGAAGTAATCGAAATGGTTTACCTAAAACTGATACCAGAAACTTCTAAGACCGTCCTCTGCATAATTCCCTAATGACCTAAATCATTTCATCCCATAAAAATATAGAATTGCCTTCAGAGGGAAACATATATTTTTGAAAAGGGATATGAAAACGTCATATCGAAACAACTCACCATAGATTCGAATTTGGCCCTCAGGTTAGAAGGCTTGGCGTCTCCAATGTCTGGCCGTACGCGCGCGTAATTCGTGCCCACTCTCTCCGGTTCATCGCCGTAGGAGGCCGCCGACCTGTCGACGCGATCCGTCTGCACGCCAAACTTCCCACCGAACCCCTTATTGTGGTCCGTCTGGCTCTCGTGCTTCTGCGGCGCTTCGTGGTGGTCCCAGCCGACGGCCGACCTGTCCTGACGGTCAAGCTGGACTCCGTACTTGCCACCGAACCCTTTGCTATAATCTATAAGAAAGAGAGCCGATGAGTTTGTTGGAGCGAAATAATATCAATAAATTAAAAAAAAAAGTTTTCGAAATATTCCTAGACCTTTTTGTGATTCGTGTTTTTCAACTTTCTCCACATGATCCCAACCGACAGCTGATTTATCTTGACGGTCCGTCTGGACACCAAATTTTCCTCCAAACCCTGCCACATAATCTTTTTGCGACGCGTGCTTCTCGACTTTCTCTTTATAATCCCAATTTTCTGCACTCTGAAATATAAAATTTTATTGTTCATCGTAATTATAGGTAATTTAAGAAATGCGTCCTATTATTTTCAAATAGTCTATAAACTATTCTTTGTTTTACAATACACAGTATTTGTGTGGATTAATGTGACACTGTGGATTTTCAGTAGTTCTTAGAATGACTGTACTGTTATATTGATTTCATCAGTTGTTTCCCCATAAATCATAGTTTACTTTTAGCATTCTGTTTTCTGGATAGTTTTATGAGTACTTCGTTTACTGTGTTATAATACCCAGTAGATTAGATTAGATTAGATTAGATTTTTTATTGATCAAATTATTACACCTTAGTGCTATGACAAGTCAATAATATAAGTAGGTATTATAATATAAGCGTAATTTCATTATAACCCTATAGAAAAGTAAACATTCAACAAAAATTGTATATATACGAGCACAAATATAAAATAAACAAACATATAAATGTAAAAATAGAGGTGGACAGAGACAGTACACCAACGATAGTCACTAAATCGTAAATCTGAAATCAGACACATCATAGTAAGCATTCTCCGAGAGGTGCCTTTTCAGTTTCCTTTTGAAATTCGGGAGGGTTGCAACCTTCATTGATTGGGGCAGTGAGTTGTACAATGATATGTATGAGTTATATCTCCTTGTCATTTCTAGTCTCTGGTTTGGTACTCTAATGTTATCCTTGTTCCTAGTATTATACGAATGGTTGTTTCCACTTGTAGTGAGTCTTTGTAAATTTTCCCGAATGTTTATCAAATTGCAGTATATCACACAAGATGGCAGAGTCAATATACTGAACCTTATAAACCACTCCTACAGCTCTCCATCTGAGCTATCCCAGCTAAAGCTCTGATTGCTCGTTTTTGAATTTGTGAACACTCTCGGAATATGAACAGATGTGCCCCAGTTTATCAGTCCATAAGTCAAAGAACTATGAAACATTGCATGATAAGCAGTGAGGGCAGCCTCATTGCCGACTTTATTTTTTATCTGTCTGATTGCGTAGACCTTGCATGATAGATTTTTTGCCAGTTGTTCAATATGAGGTCTCCAAGTTAACCTTGAATCAACAGTTATACCAAGACATTTGACATTATCTGAGGTATTATGAGACAGCGAGAACATGACTCTTTGGGTCTTGCTCTCATTCACACATAGGCCATTCGCCTTGAACCAGTCCGCAGCCTCTTCAGTAACTTGCTTCTCCAAATCGGATGGTTCTTCACTATTTTTATTTCTAATGGCGAAAGTAGTGTCATCGGCGAATAGCATTGTAAACACTGTCATAGAGTTTGGCAAATCATTGATATAAATCAAGAAGAGTAGTGGCCCGAGGACACTACCCTGTGGAACGCCATTCCTGACCGTTTGTATGCTACTGAGCTCTTCATTATATAATACACATTGCTTTCTCTCATTTAAATATGATGCGAGTAGGTTGTGTGCCATGCCCACAAAGCCGTAGTATCTCAGTTTTTCCAACAAAATATCAGTAGAGACACAATCGAACGCCTTGCTCAGATCCAGGAATATACCAAGTGTTGATTCTTTATTTTCGAAGCCTTCAATTATGAAGTCGACTAGTTCGAGCACTGCTCTCGACGTGCCTCTCCCCTTCCTGAATCCGAACTGTCTGTCTGTCAAGATATTCGTGTACTCTAAGTAATTCACCATTCTCAATGCCATTATCTTCTCCACAATCTTCGCAGTGACCGGAAGTAGAGCAATCGGTGTGTAGTTTGAAGGAAGATTTTTGTCGCCACTCTTAAAAATCGGAATTACCTTAGCAATCTTCAGTTTCGATGGAAATACCCCAGATGTTAGAATCAAGTTGACAATACATGTAATTGGTTGCAAGAGCGCAGATACATTTTCCTTATACATGACTACTGAGTGATTGTAAATATCAAGCGAGCCCGAGTTTTTTAGGGCTTTGATGACTTCACTCACCTCAGCAGTATCAGCTCGATAGAAAAGCATTGAGTTGTCAATATTGCATGGAACCCGGTGGAGATAGTCTAAGAATGAATTAATGGGTGTGCCCATTTGATTATTCACATCTTTAGCTACATTTATGAAAAAGTCATTAAACTGCTCTGATGTAAGAAAACAAGAGCTATTTGTGTGATTATTACTACCTATACTTTTATTTATAAGCTGCCAGATAGTTTTTTGTTTATTGTTTGATTCGTTCAGTTTTTTCATCGCCTGTTCCCTCTTCAATTTCATGAGTAATTGTTCGTAATTAAATTTTTTTAATTTAAATTCTGATTTGATCTGCTCACAGTCGATAAACAGTTTTAGTCGATCGTTCAGTCTCCGAATCTACCTTTTTGCAGCTCTAACTTCTGTGTATGACTAAATTCTAGGGCCACTTTTCGAACTCACTCTGACTTTTATAGAAGGAAATGATACTTCCATATAGTATTTCAGTGTGTTATAGTAAACTTGGATCATTTCGTTTATCTCATGCCGTTCAAAGAGTTCATTCCAATCTTCTGTTGTTAATTTATCATGAAATAAAGCTTTGTTGGCAACATTTTTGTTCAGAATTATCTTATATTTTGGTGAAATCTCTCGTTGTGTGCCAATACCTATAATCTGTGAACAATGGTCAGATAGATGAAAGTCAGAAATTTCTGCTTCTTCAACATCAAAGTTTGTGAACATATTGTCTATGCATGATTTTGAACTACCACGAATCCTAGTGTAGCCCAAAATTCGTTTGGACAAGCCAAAAGATGAGAACAATTCAATCATCTCCTGACTTTTTTTAGAATCTGTGGCGAAATCAACATTAAAGTCTCCACCAATGACCAGATCAAATGTTCTGAATTTTTCCGATAATATCAACAGCATGGCAGATACACTATCTTTAAAAATATTTACATCTCCATATGGAGAGCGATAGACAGAAACGACAATAAGTTTCTGTTTCAATAGTTTAATGCAGCAAGTCTCAATATGCCTTTCCATGTTATATTCGTTCAGAGCATCAATTCTTTCAAACAAAACGTCATTTCTGACAAAGATACATACCCCTCCGTGAATTTAGACGGATCTCGAAAAAAACTAGCCAAACATATAATTCTCCATTTTACAGTAACGCGTCTCATCACCACTCAGCAATGCTCACTCAACATTACATTACCAAAATTATGTTGCAGTGCAATAGCCTCGAGTGAATTCAGCTTATTTCTGAGACACTGTATATTAACATGCATTATGTCAAGTCGTGTTTCCGCTTTCTTAACTCTAAAAAAGTTGTCTGGGGATTCATTACGTTAATTCCATTGTCATCCTCGTTTTCCGTGATATTCATTAGATCAATATCCCCATCTCCTACCACAATACTTCCATTGTAGTCAACACAGTTGTCCTTAAGACCATCCTGTCCAGAAGGTATTTCTTCATCGTTATAAAATTTTTACTGTTCTTAAAGCCAGGTGGCTTTCCCTAGTCTCTAATATAAACCCCTTCACATGATCACAAATGCACATTTTACTATTTGATACTTTTGGGTCTACTAGAAATTTGATAGATGTATTTCTTGTTTTGTTGCAATATCTTCCCATATACTATTTACATAATCAATAATAATTCTGTCAAGGGGGCGGTTTTGTTCAGTGATGATCAAGAGATTTGTAAACTTACTGATAGGTACTATATTTTTCAGAGCTCTGTAAAGACATACCTGGTTACTGATATTATTGGTATTGAACATCACAAGAACAAAGTCATTTTCTCCATATTGCGTCACTCGGCCAAATAAATCTTCCGTCAGCATAGAGATCTCAACATTTAATTCTATGTGTTCTTCGATTATAAGTTCTTCACTCTTAATGAGTGTTTTTGTAACTCTAGCAAATCCTTTCGCGTAGTCATCCCCTACAATGAATACCCTTTTCTTCATATTACTCGATATAATTTGTTCAGGTGCTTTTGGATAGTCTGAGTTAAGGGACGCATTTGTGACAGGTTCTTGTCCCCTTTCAGCTGTTGTAGCTTCCTCCATTTCTTCGAGCAAACTCATTGAGTTTTTTTCTTCTTGCCCCATGTTGGTCGTTTTCATTATTTCTTCTTGTATGCCAAACAAGTAGGATCACAAAGCTAAAGCGTCGTTAAAGCGGATAATAATAGTTTAGCACTATTCATACACAGATTATAAAACATTGAAAACTAAAATTTAATGTTTTCAGTATATTTGAATAACCTTTTAAAAAGAAAATTTCTGAAGTCAAATTTTCTTTTTAAAAGGTTATTCAAAAATACTGAAATTTTTAGAAAATGAATCATATGCGCAGTTGAAACATATTAAATGAGACTTATTCTTCAAGTTCGATATTCCACATAGAGAAAGGATTAAACGCAAACTTATAAGTAGACTTGAATCATTTTCTTCACTCTACATCTTTGATAAAGATATAATAACATGTGTTACACGAGTATATAAAAATATTTATTACTTTTATGGTATTCTAGTTCCTTCAATCTTAATAGAAGATTTGTCCTATTTGATTGTACTCAGTTGTCAGTTCAATTTGATGAAGCTATAATAAAATAAAATATGTGAAATATTTCAATAAAAAATTCTACAAAACAAACATGGATGTTCTCAATGAATTTAGTATGGATTTTCATCAAGTAACACGTCTTTGTCAAGTCTGATTATTTATGAGTCAAAACAAAGACAAAAATCTTATCTCTTATAGTCACGCCTGAATGTCGCGGCCGCAAAACTGTCACAGACGTAAATTCTAGAATTACCTTATCGACCCTGTCAGTCTGGATGCCGTATTTTCCGCCAAAGCCGGTGCTGTAGTCTTTTTGCGATGCGTGTTTCTCCAATTTGGCTACGTATTCGTGCCCAAACGCGCACTGATCCATCCTATCTTTTTCGACTCCGAATTTGCCTCCATAACCGAAAGAAGGATTACTCGGATCTTCGTCCATAGCTTTCTTCTTTTTCATTGAGTCTACTTCTTCTGTCTCCTTGCGCAATTGTTCCATGCTACAACAAAATTACAATATATTCAATTTTAGTCAGCATATAAAGAATTAATTCCATCAAAATTTATCAATAACTGAGTTTACAATTCAAAATATGCACCCTCATCACACAATTTTTGTTTCTTTTTATATTCTCCACTAGTTTTACTTAAGAACTAGTTTATAAATTACAAATTCAAACTAATCAAAAACATGATGTATTGTAAATCTACTCATTATCTATATTATTCTATTGCTTTTCTATTATTCACCTACAATTTAAAGAACAAATGCTTTAATAAATAATAACTGTAATACCTTAAGTACACAGAACTCTTCCAAGTTTTAAAAAACATTTTTACTACAAACGACAAACTAACACTAGGTAAAATGGTCAACTTTCACTTAATGAATATTTTGCTTCTGTAGTTGGTGTTTTGTTGATAAACTGAGATAATGCATATCAAATATCCTCAACCCATTGTTACGATTCTTGGAAAGATTTTTAATCTTTTTGTAATTTACTAATTTGCGCTATCAGAACTGAACCATTGGATCATTATTAAATTAAGCACAAAATTCTTCACATATTACAGAAAATAAGAAATAACCAAATACCAAATAACCATTCTAATTTATTTCAAATAAATGGTAATAAAATGATAGTAAAAAGTATTCTTGCCAATAAACACATAAAAGATTTATTTTGTGTTTGATTATTTTGATATATATATATATATATATATATATATATATATATATATATATATATATATATATATATATATATATATATATATATATATATATATATATATTATGGTTTGTTATTCAATTTCAAATGATTGAATAGATAATGAAATTTATTATGATCTTTATTACAGTATATAATACTGTATCAATACTATAGGATTGATATGTTGGTTTTATAAATGATTCCATCAACTTAGGTACTCATTTGAAGCCTAACCAAATGAAATAAATGAGAATTTCGAAGAAAGAATAGATATGGAAACAGTTAGTTATGCAATATAACATAATATGTAAGTATGTGAATTTTTAAAATTCAACTTTTTATTATTCTCACCGTTTTATATGCTTCAACTACATAATGCCAGTTTTATTTTGAACAGAACGTTATTCATCCAAATAAAGCTTTGGTATAAAAAGTTTAGATAAACATTCCTTCATTTAATAGGTACTCTACTATTTAACTGATGAAGCTTAAAATTCATAATAAATTTCATAGCTGCTGATTCTATTTTTCAAATGTAAATATATTAAATGATCGAATGGTATTTCTCAAAGTAACAGAATTATATTTTTTATCCATTATAGGTATATCAATCATATTTTCTAATATAGTTTCTACTTTTATTTGCAATAATTCGGATAAAACATGTTTATGAATTTGTTTGGTAGGTATATCACGATTTTTCTAGCCGGTATATGATCAATTACTAATTGAAATAAATAATCGCAATTTCTCATCCTCAAACGAATCTGTGAATATTATTTAAAATCATTAACTTTTACTATGGTATGCTATCTTACAAATGTAAACAATGTACACAAACTAAGATTATATCTGTACACTTTATCATTCCAGCAAAAATGACTGTACTCCTTACTTGATTGCTCCAACAGTTCTTCCTGATCCTTCCACGGTCGCTGAACCCCATCTTTGAGCCTGTTCATCAACATCATTGATGAAATCGGGGTCCGTTTCCCAATCGTCGTCGGTATTTGGAGCATTTAACTTAATTTGAGCACCTGCAGCGGCTTTCCACATCTCGTCTTTTATACTTATCAATCAATTAACTAAAAGCAGGGTAGTAACAAACATTATATTAAAAAAATCGACAAACTACTTCATCAAATTGATTAAAAACTTTCAAAACATATTCAACCCAGCCCTTGATGATGACAAACAGGAAGACGGAGGGCGAGACAGATAAAAATTGTCGGTGATAAGATGACAGCTTAACAAAAATGACGGATAAAACGTCAGTTGTCATTTGTCAATGCGGTATTGCCACAGTAAAATACTTATGGCTGAAATACAAAAGCAGTATTTTCTCATTTATGGATTTTTAAGATAATTCAATTTGGAGTAGACTATGGAAATTAATCAGCAATGAATTAGTTGAAAGTTCTTTCCATCAAACTATATGTTATTTCTGAAATACTAGATCAAATGGTAGCATTGACAACATTATCTGTATTCGGTTATAAAAGATTTCTTTACTGGTTGTAATTGTTTAATTTTTGTTGGGTATAGATGGCGCATGTCTATTTAATGTCTGGATCGCCACCTAACGTTCACTTTTGAATAAATTAATTAGTTGACTTTGTGAATCAGCCATGTTACGTTGTAACGTTAGTGATTTTTGTGTTTTTACGTAGGAAAATATCGCAGAAACATTGTGAAAGTGTTATGAGTGATTGTTAACGATTTTGGATTACCATTAGTCACAATGAATTGGGGCACTGAGCTCTGGGTAAGCCCTATTTTTTGACGTTGCCGCGTTTGAAGCCTTCCCAAATATTCGTGCTGCATTTATTTGCAATACACCTGCTGATTGTTGCAGAAATGATTGAGAATTTACAAAAAGTGCCTCACTCTAATTACTGTCGTTGATAGAAGTATAAGATCAATTGTACCGTGTTTAAATCGTTAGATTGTTGGAACGACTTCGTTTCGTTGTCCGCTATAGAATGTTGATTGTTGTCCACCTACCTAATACAGGTATAACATACAGGTGAATCAGATTTTCAGAATAGCAATCCACTTGCCTAATCCCGAAGTTGATGCGAGAAACCGAAAACAGGTTCTCTGATTCAGGGCAAATATTCGTGCTGTATTCTTTGTTGATTTTCCAGCAAATGTCAATTGAACGTGATTGAGGTTAACATTTTGGGATACAAACAATTTGCAGTTTGTGAACAATTCATTCTGTAGGAACTTAATTTACTGACTTTTGGATAACGTCTCATACATCTGTTGAAATAATATTCTTTGATTTAAAACATTCTGATACTTTTTTGTTTTTCTTATTGGGTAGTTTGTAAAAGAATATTCAATGGTTTATATAATCATTTTAACATTTCATATTCATTTTCAAGATATATTATAATTACGCGTTTTGATTAATAAAAACCACTCCCGAAAGTTTTGTTCTGAATCATCCTACCCTCTATTTAATGGGATTTCTACATTTCCAGGGGTGAAGGATTTTCCTGAATATTGCTTATTGCATGCGCAGAATGAAGGGTAGGTCGACGTTAAGGGAATATTTTCCGAGTGAGTCATCATATAGGTTGATATAAGACTATAATCTTCAGGTTATCCTGTTCTCAAATAACTACAATATTCTGCTCATTGTAAATCTGGGAAATTTATCTATGTCACGAGATTATTTTGATATTATCAACATCTGTTTGCAGGAGATTATTAGGTAGAATCGATGTTTGTGTTTTGAGAATTATTTCTGGATTTTTATTTATTTTTCCTTGGAGTTTAATTTTATATAAATTTCTTATTTTACTAACTGACTGTTGAAGCGAGTTATAGATTATGAAAATTAAATTGTTAGGATAATTAAATATTGACGAATGCTGGTGTTCTGAATATTGAACAATATTTATTGATAGGTCAATCTCAAAATTGATTATGTTGTCTGATTACCCAGAAATTAATATACATGGTTAGTTACATTGAGTGCTACAGCCATAAGTTATTGTACAAATGAAGTGAAACGTAGCATTGAAGAATTAAATAATCTGATATAATTTTTACAATATTTTCAATTTAATGAATTTGTTGATTACCTATATCGGATATGCTACTAATTATGATTTTTCAAATATCTTTAAAACAGGTACACTAAGATTGAACACTTTCTCACATCGCTTAGTGCTAATAAACAGTACGAGTCGCCAAAATAATTATAGATATTAAATAATCGGCAGGGTTTTGGAGCTTGTATTATTTACGAAATTGTTCATCTTCTTTCTCTCTCTCTTGATGTGAAAAGAAAATAATTAACGTTTACTTCACATAGGTATCTGTGGTAGATTTTTCACTTATCAAAAACTCTTCCATAAAGTAGAAAACCTTCTGGTACATAGATAATGTTAAATTTTTTTGTGTGGCACTAACATTTTCTTTGGTAACTCATGGATTTTCAATTGTTCTCATGTGAAATGAATAGATCTGGCATCACTGGGAGACGGTGGCACGAGCTTGACGAATATCCATCACGCGTGAAGAAAAGGGGTAGAGAGCTCGCGACGATAGTTTTTAAAAAAACGCTACCTACCGAGCGGACGCGTAAACAGGTAACTAGATAGCATTTCCGGCAGATGTGTTGAATTTACCGATGGGGGATTTTATTTCGTTTCTCCACATCAACAAACATGTTTGTGTGGATTGACAAGATCGTTTGGCAGAACGTATACTTACCACCTACAAGAGCTAATGGAAATATATCGATTGATTTGTTGAAACAATATACGGATTTTTTTTTTCGTTCGAGTATAGAAATGTTCTTGGGAATTTTATATTGAAGTAATTGTTGGCTGATAAATAACTAATACATTTATAGCGAAATAAATTTTGTTCCAACCGGGAGTTCCACCTTTCGAATTTTTATGAAATGATATTAACACTTTAGAATGTAATTAAGCACTGAAGTTGTCTACCGTATAAAATCTAAACATAAGTATCTAATAGTAGGTATTTTGTTTTATTAGGAGTAAAAGTGATACTTTTTGTGGCGAGCCTCACTGCGTTCAGCCGACAATTTTAATCGAGCCACAAAAAATGCTTTTCTCCGAATAAAACATGCGATTTTTTCCACAAACGGTGTTCAAAGGATAGAATTAAGATAATGGTTTTAAAAAGGATTAGATGTGAAGAAACGTAAAACTAGATTGCTTTGCTTACTGGTTTTGTAGGTGTCAAGGCAACACAAATTTGACAATTCAACAAAATAACTGTCAGAAACATTTAAAGTCACTTATCTAGGCATTATAGGACTATTCGTTTTTGGTAAGTAACCGAGTATTGAGAAATAACTTGTTGTGGTAAAATATATACAATTTTTCTTATAGATTACATTAAGTATGATATGTCGGATTCGGGACCCAACTGTACGCCGCCTGACGTTCTTGAAATTGACGTCAGAGTACAAAAAAGTGTACTTTTTTGTACGCTCGCGGCCGGACAAAAAAGTAAAAACAAAATGACGTCTGTGAAATCATACTTCAACATTAAGAACTGAGGTTAAAAAAGTCGTGATTTTTCGACGTTTGCGGAAAAATGAATTTGTCATGTAGGATAATAGCCATTTCTGTTCATTAATCTTATTTGTTCGATAAATACTGTTCTCATTGAGTTGGTTCTTTGGAAATATTTCGATGTACTCTAATGCGCTATTCTCCCATGCCTGCTGGTATTTGAGCGAATGATCAGTAGTGATAAATTATCATAGAAACTTGTTCCTGGAGAATTTAAATCGGTGTTTTTTGTTTAATATGAAATTAACGAAGTACACTCGAGAAATATGTGAAACCTTCATGTAAAATACACTATTATATTATGTATATTGAAAATGCCGCAGTGAAAACAGAGACATTCCGGATGGTATATCATATTTATGATGGATCAGCTCGGATTTTACGGGCGACCCTGCCGGCGGCGCGATGGTCGCTACCTTCGCTCGTCCTCTCCGGGAAGTATGGTCGTTGGCCGCGGCGTGGGCAACAACTCCGTCCCTGAAGAATACCCACGATCGCGTCCTCGTCGATTTGTCGTTATTCCGACAACCGTCGCACCGCACCTTCCCCGCGTCTAGTCGTGCGAACTTTTTCCTTCTTTTCGTGTTAACCGATCTATGACGAAACCGGCCGAATTTTAACTTGTCGCTGGCAGTACGAGATCCGTTTGTTAATTCGATGGGCGTATGAGATAGACAAAAATGAACAACAGAGTTGCGATTGATTTTGAATATGTCCTTTTTTGTTGAAAATAATTGCGACAAAATTACATAATCAAAAACCCATTTTTATAGTAATTTGGTGGTAAAATAAAAATTCATTGTGAGTAAAACTTGTGTCTCCCTGGTTCCGTTTCTCATTAAATCGTATAAGTTTTTCTCAGATTTTTTTCTGAAATTTGCTCTAACTGGGATGATGTGGACATATTCTTCATCGAGTACCTACATCACTTGTAGGAATTGAGATGTTAGCAATTTCGTAAAAGCTTCAAGTATGACTCTGTGATTATTTTCATTAAGCCGTGGAATTAATTTTAAAAAAATATTTAGTTACTACTTATTGTTTTAAATTTGAACTCCGAACAGTAACAATAACAATATTTTAGTTTGATATATTGGATGTACCTATTTGTATTTAATATATAAGTATATATACCGGGTGTCCACGGAAGGTGGCTCGCCCCTATAACTTTTTTGTTTTCAGAGATAATGAAATAAAATTTAGAGGATCTGTTTGATGCATAAAACTGCATTTTTCGGCAAGTAACTCAACTTCATGCAACTTCCGGTTTCACCGGAATTGACATAAACTTTCTATTTTCGGGTATATTTTCAGTTTTTATGTCTCCATATGACATTTAAAATACAACTATGTATCATTTGTTACTTTTTGTAACCTTTTTTTCGAAATAAATTTTCATTCTAGAGGGCTATGGATGCGTTCAAATAACTAATTTCGGTCCTAAAATGTATGTTAAAATACAACTTCACTGTTTTCGATCAAAATATTCTAGCTATGTGAAGTTTAATTTTAAAACTTTTATTACTATTTTTTTTCAAATGGCAACATGGTGGCTCGTCGGGTTAAAAAAAAAGATAATATTATTACGATTAATTTGATACCGCACTCTAGGTATTAGGTTGAAAGAAAACTTTCGATAAAAACCTGAAATCCTATTACCTTAGAACTTTCTTTAAATGAAGAATCTTATTGAGATTAAACATTAAAATAACATTTGAAATCATCGAGTAGCCTGTGACCAACACAACTGAAACAAAGCCACGCCCACAAATCTACGTCCCTGGCCGGCAAACAGGGCCATTTTAGGATCGAAATTATTTATTTGAACGCATCTATAGCCCTCTACAATAAAAACTTATTTCGAAAAAAAAATTGAACAACGGTTACAAAAAGTAGTAAATGATACATGGTTGTATTCTTAATGTCATATGAAGGCAAAAAAACTGAAAACATACCAGGTGTCCCATTTAAAAATCGAAAGTTTATGTCACTTCCGGTGAAACCGGAAGTTGCATGAAGTTGAGTTACTTGTCAAAAAACGCAGTTTCATGCATTAAACAGATCCTGTAAATTTCATTTCTTTATTTCCGAAAAGAAAAAAGTTCCGTGGACACCCGGTATATATATATATATATATATATATATATATTTATATCTCTATATATATATATATATATATATATATATATATATATATATATATATATATATATATATATATATATATATATATATATGTATATATATATATATATATATATATATATATATATATATATACACACGTTTATATACCTTTGAAAAGTTGGAGAAAATAAGAATTGGTGTTAAATGTTTTTGATTTCGGATTCGGATTCTATAAAATGCTACTTTGCGACGATAATTACAAAATTTTGAAGTCGTAGTTATATGTAATGCGAGATGTAATGTAAACATGGTTACCTTCTCAATACCTGTCCGCGGTGCTTTAAAAAAATAATTTTTGAATGTGTCTAGCTAGGTCTAGCTAGTAAAGTAGTAGTCATATGGAGAAGGCTTTAATTAATTTCACAAAAAAAGAGTTTTTTAATTAAGTGAGCAATGATAAGTTTCTGCCCATATTTCAACACGCCACTATCAAATTATTTCCACATCATGTGGACAAGGATTTTCGGAGATAAACCTCTCAACTTTCCATTTTTATCGTCTTACGGCCTACGCGTACGAATAAACGCGAGGTCACGTGTATCAAACTGTCGCAGTTCGAATACGAAAAGGATTCTGTACAAATTTCTAACAACAACGACATCCACGATGCTCCACAAAATCGTCGGCCGAGGAGAGCAGAACAGTCGGAGTGAACGGTGGTTATCATCCAGTCAGTATTTATTTTTAGCGCTCTCGAACTGTTTTATTACCACAAATCAGGGATCAGGGGGCAGGTCAGCCGATTTATTGATATTCTTTTCGAGTGAATATAACTAACCAAACGGATCGATCGGATCCTTTGAGCGAATATAATATTTAGAAGTATGTTGTGAAAAAATTTGATAAGGACTCTTATCTTTCGATATTCAACTTCCAAATAACTATACAAGTGGAACATTTTAATTATGCTCTTCCAGTTTTTAAATATTGAAATGTTTCCTAACGATGGAAACGCTCGCTTCAATGTGCTCGAAAATACAGACCTCATAACCCATGAGGTCGAAGAGACGTACTTTTTTCTACCCACACAAAATTTGATTATATTCATGGAAATATACAGTGTGTTGTTTAATAAGTTCACAGAACGATTCTTCAGTTATTTATAAGGTGAAAAGTTCATATAAGCATGGGTCCGTAAGGCCTTAATTTTTGAATTACAGGTTGTTGAAAATTTAATTTAATTTTCGACATGAGAGCAGAAGAAAAAAACATTGGAATTAACTTACTAGCCTACTTGATACTTTACAATAAATAATAAAAAAATGTAGGATAAACCTCCTAGTCAATACTGTTATTTTCAAAAAGTTCTCGAATCAAAGAGAAGAAGATTGGATGCATTGATTAACTTAAATCAAAATATCTCGAAAACGGCTGCTTCTGAAGACTTTTGAGAATCATACATTTTTCACTTCGAAGTAATAGACGAATCTATTCTTTCTGTAGGTGTGATACAATTATGCACGAAAAAGTTGTAACTCCCAAAAAGAGAAATAGGCCTAGGTGATCCAGACTAAGATTAAATTGAATTTCTCATATTAAAAAATTCCCAAATACCAGATTTCGTCCAAATATCGACATTATTTCGGAAATTATTTACGATTAATTAAAATAAAATGAAATTTTTAACAATCCACATCTCAAAAATAAAGGTTTTGCAGACCCATGCTTATTAGAAGTTTCACCTTATAAATAACAGAGGACACGTCCAGTAAAATATCGAACACTTATTAAATAATACCCCGTATACATATCTGCATATATATATTTTCATTCTTATCTTATTAAACTAGAAGAGAGGTCCGCTATCAAGTTGCTGAAAACATCTAGAGATCAAGCGTAGAATCTTAAGATCTGACATCTATGTCCTCTGATGCTCTGGAAAATTGCTTTGAGATGTATCTCACATAATGTTGTGACTCGAACGCGTGTCTCGGAAAGCTGTAGGTAAGAATAATGAGAATCCCTCCAGATGAAACAGAGGGGTTGGATCGCGTGCAGGGTTATTTACGACTCGGAAGGGATGTGTTGAGTGGCTTGCTCGATGTGGAAAAGGTTCTTTCGTTCATCGCGAGTACGCGAATATCTACTTCCTGTAGAAATTTAAGCAATTATCTCTTACGAATGACAATGAAGCACTTCAATTTTGAATACCATATATGTATCGGTTTTATACCAGTAGACAAAATAAATTTAATAAATTAATTACCGTTTCAGGATTTTCGTATACTTACCTATACAAAATAAGATGCATAAACTACAGAACACGTAGTTTTTTATACATATTTTTGATGGCATAACGGCAAGCTGGAGTAACCGAATTTGAAAAATGAGGGACAGTTAAATAAATAGTTAGACTAGTCAATACAGATCACCAAGTGTTGACAAATGGCTATACTGTCGGCTATAGGTTAGCGAAACGTTCTAAAGATCTTCAAAAACATGTATGAAACAGATGTTTTTCAATAAATTTATCGAGGCTCAACAACCATCTCGTCAATTCAAAATTTATAAAATGTTTTGTGAAGTAGCTTCGAGGGCAGCTTAAACCTTCCCACGATGGAATGTGTATAGATGAAAAGTCTGGCTTGGAATTGTTATATTACTGCAAGTAACTGTTTCAGTGAATTTAAAATCTAGCTTTCATCATGAATAATATCTATGCTGAAAAATCTATATAAACATAAACCACACTAAGCCGACGCTATTAATGTCATGTGTATCGAACGATGAGCAATAAATTGATTGATGGGAGGGTGCTTGATTGAAATTAAATATAAACAACGAGATATATCTGATAACGATATTGACGTATAGATAAAAGAAAATTAATGTGTTCAACATTTACTTGTAGCGTGATGATTATCAATTTAATCGAATAGAATACGTGAACGTAAATATAATTACAGTAGCGGAAAATTGGAAATTCTAATTGATTTATAGTCCATAATGTATTCAAAATTGTTTTGAGGATCAATCTTCCAGCAGCCTATACTCAATAATGACAATATGTTGATGAAATTGCCATAATGGAGAATTATTTCAAAATGAGAGAAACCTTCAAACTGCAGAAAAAGAAAACACTGTTCGGTCTGAAAAACTGCAAATTTAAATGATCCACAAATGATTAATAATAGAATTTGAAGGAATCCAGTTCTTTGAGAGATGTTGGCATTTTCTTTCATTCAAGCGGGAATTCTCTAATAGTAGGTATGAAAGTTGTTCCATTCAGTTGACAAAATAACCTGAATAATTTAATAAAGTTTTATCAGACCCGACACATTCAGGAAGGGAAAACCACTAAGGAGTCGATAACACGTTGCTGAGTAACTTTATATGGTAAATGTGAATGATTTGGAATATTTGAACGCATCGAGTACATACATTTCACAGATTATAAAAAGTATCGAGGAATTAATTGGTTACGCGCTGTCTTTTATTCTATTTTATTGTCGCATTGCCGTTTTATTATTTACATGTAGGTACATATTATTACAGTTTCCTTATGTCGGATGCAGTCGAAGGTAGTTGTTGTTAACGAGATCGAACATAACTGATATATTTATTTGATATAATACCCCATTTACATGCAGCTCACTTTCAAAATGCCATAAGCAAGGAAGAAGGCGTTGTCAGTATGGTAATGAAAGGGTGGTTCGCGCTGCTCTCTTGGGCCGCGGTATTTTGAAATCATATGACAAAGGATTATGGATTATACTGAAAAAATAGTTAATAAAAACAATTCACACATTTATTAATACAAATACGTAAGAAACTTCACCTTGTTCAGATGCTAGCATCTGAAGAGGGTGAAGTTTCACCGAAACGTGCGTCATGCGTATTTTATTTAGTAAATGTGTAAATTACTTTTATAAACCATCTTTTTGATATGTTAGTTAATTGACATTATGTATTGGCCCAGTCAATCCAAGATTATAAATTAATTCAAAGTAAAGAATATTAAAAAAGTATAACATGCAAGCTATAATGAAATTACAACTAGGGATTCAGCAAAGTCTCGGGAATAAAACTTCACTTTTCAATGGTACCTTATTTTTAATCGTATTTTCAGCGAACATAATAGATTATTGCACCTCTGGTTTTATATCCTTTTTAGACTTACTAGACCAAAATTTTCGGGATTCGTACGATTGAAATAGATATTTGCAATTGAATTAAATGAACACATGTCCGAATTTTTGATAATTTTTTTTGCGATTAAACTACATGGCGGGATATTCTAACAATGGAACGAGTCTTTGTATTTACCAGGTGCCTACGACCTATCCTATTTCTGAATCTTCTAATAAACCATAAAATGACGACCATCTGCCAGAGTTTCCTAATTTCATACGTAGATTTCTGTTTTAAATTTTGAAGAAAGCGATTGCTAAAATAGGTAATTTAGATCTTCTTATCTCGCTTTTTTGAATACTTACCTACTTCGAAGGTACACTATTCATATCAACGAATAAAGAAAATCAGAGGCAAAATCGAGTCGCTCATATTTGAATCTCTCGAACTGAATAACATTTATCCCGACTTGGCATCTTCTATGAAGATAAAAACGAGTCAAATACACCGGAGCTGCAGGAAAAGAAAATCTCCCACATTTGTTATTTCATCGGGCATTGTATTCAACGGAATGTTCATTATGCACCTAATTAAGTAATTTGAATTGGTAATAAGTACGGTTTCGTGTGGGAATCACGAGGAGGAACGTAAGACGTACATATAAAATCTTCGTTTCAGAGAAAGCAGATAGTATAGCCCATTTTGCACCTAGACATTTTTTTCATCACTCTAATAACAGACAAATTGATTATATTACCTACATAAAAAGCTTTTTTACTGTCATTTCAGATTTACAGCATATAATCTACCAATATTTTGCGTACCTCTTCTCACAGTTTATAATTAGTTTTTCTAAAATTCGGAAAAGCACCTAAATTCTAGCCTCGAGCTACAGATTACATAAAACTGTCAAAGAAATTCAGTGATCTAATAGTGGGGTACATGTTTCTAGCTCGAGATTGCATTTCGAAAATTATCTACATAGACGATATAAATCGTATAAAATAAATATATTCACCTATAATAAGTACTTGCCATTTAACTAAATTGGCGGCTAGTATTCATCATGAGAATTTCTTGGAAAGAATTTCAGATCTATTTCAGATGACATCTTCATTGTATCCACAAAAATTCATTCCATACTAATTCGTGAATTAATTTCTCTTTTTAGTACTCGCATACTCCTCAATTTCAAAGGAATTGAGTCGCAGGTATTGTGAATATAATGCTAATTCTAAATAGTTGATACTTACAGCATTTCCTCAAATTGCAGAAAATTTAACGCGACGTTAACAGTACACAGGAATATCAATATAATATACCTTAACTAAACCTACATAGAATATACTTCGGAATATTCTTCGTATGAAAGGAGAGCCGTTTCTCTGACGAAGGATGGAGTAACGTTTTGTCTCCCTATTGCACACGCAACACAAGCTTCGCTTTCTAGGGCATTAACTCGATTGAATAACGTTTAAAATTTCAGAATTTAACTAAAATTCCCTCAGAAATTTCTGACAATTTAATTTAGTTAATTCGCAGGCTATGCCGCCCGAGGTGTCGCATTGTCGCGCCATGCTTATCTGTGAAACGTTGTTCGAAATTCTGTGTAGTTTGCGATATTTAATTCTAAAAATCTCTAAATGATCAGTTTTATTCCCAAGAAAATGCATTTTCGAGAGTCAATACCATTATTCTTCACACAGACATCGATAAACAATTAATTAAGCGAGGTCGAGAGCGAGGTATGCTGATAATGGTTTCTTCGATAATTCAGACGCGATAAATCTACATGTGCTCCTGAAGCTCTAATTCGCAACTCCATCAGCTTCCGTAACTGCACATAGGTATATAATTATAATAATTTAGACGTCATTCACTAACAACAGCCCGACTCATTTGACACTAATAAAATAACTGTGACGCGGGGAGCGTGCAAAAATGAAGATTATATGAATTTCTTCAGCGCCTTTCCGGCCGGAAATTGAATTATTAGAGAGGCTAGATGACGGATTACAGCTTCGCTATGTATTATGTTTTGAAACATAACAAGATCATTTAATGTCGAATTTCGTTTAATTAACTGATTTTTTACTCGTTTCTATTTTGTTATACTGGAATCGTTCATTCGACAAATTGCAACACCGAGCGATATTGACAAAATCGCAGACTAGGTTAGGTTATGTATTTTGGTCGATCAAATAGGCTGGCGTTGGTGATCGGATGAATTTGTAGTTGTATTTATGACGTTTAGTAGAACTCAATTTTCAATTTTCGTCTAGCAAGAGTGATTTTCATACATTATCATGAATCGTATGATGGATTACGTATATTAGGATACATATTATCTGGCAATCTATCGGCATTTATTATTATTTTAAGGAAACATGATTCTAGAATTATTGGAACGTTTTATAATTAGGTTACTTTGTTTCAGGTAAGATACCTTCTAGGAAAGGGCCGCGTCAGATCTGACGGTGAGACTTATTACGTAATATTCCTATAAAGTGATCTAAATCAGAGATTACGACAATTTTTAGATGGCAGTGGACTCATACAATTCTCATTTCTATTGATATTTGTATCAACAAGGTGTGGCCAATATAGTTATTTGTAGATTGTCAAAATTTCATTACTTATTGTCTTATATAAGTATTCCGATGTCGTTTTATGTGAAAAGAAACATCGAAGTTGATGTAAATTTTAAAAGAGAATGTGCGATGTGAGAATGAAAAGTCCTGCGTGGTAGATTTTATTTCGAATATCAAAAGTTTAGATATTTTGCAATATTAAAACATTTTACGAGACGATATTGCAAGCCAACGGAAAGCATGCTTTGGACAAGAAACTAATAGTAGTGAGGACGTAACCTCTTTTTTATTTAGAATAACCAGATATAGTGGAGTTCATTAGTACTCTGTAACTAGAAGGCGAGATGTAGATGGCGCTGTATAACTCCATATTAAATAAATATATGAAACTAGGAATAATCTTGATGTGATATTGGAAACAGTATAAATGTGAAAAATTGAATGAATTGGGAAAAGTTTTCACACTGATTAATATCAAATCAATTCAACGATAAGTCATCATCACGTGTTTAATATCTTACCATCACCTCGGTCCTATTAAGGAACCTGTACGTTGTGGATGTTATATTATGTGAATAAATGTTTTTCCACTAACATTAACATTAACTGTAACATATCGACAATTTATATACCAGTATTCGGCTTTTTCCATAAAATCTGTTGATGTTTTGTCCTTGGTTATCAGCAGTAACGCTTCATTAAGTTCGAATGAGAAATTAATGCCGGAAACGATTCGAAAATCTATTAAACGTGCCAAATATACTCGATGGAATTCAGAAGCAGAACGATCTGTGTTGCTTTAAGATTTAATGCGCTTTGAAAATTAATTGAAATTTCGATTTTATGGAGATCCTTCTTTGTTCTACCGGAAATTCGAGATTCTTCACGAGCGAATGATGATGAATCACTAGAAAATTTCTTTTCAGTTCGCTATTTTTATCGTGCAATTTATCGTTCGTTTTCCGTTCCCCACATTTCGATAGTGGGCCCCCGATTGCAACCGTTGAGATTCGCTCTTATTTTCGCTTATAATGCAACATTATGATGTGAACTCGTGAAAATTCACCGATACTTTATAAATTGAATAATTCGTACATACCTACGTAGTTGAGGGAGTCCTTTCAGAACAACAGCTAGATATTTCGCTTGTTAAACTAAGAAATTTGGATTATAATTTTCAATAACCCCTTAGTTTCCAAAATATTCGGAACGTTCATAAGTTTAAAAGGGAGAAAGCAAGAATATTTGTAAATTAGCCGATCTTCAAGTCGACCTGATCCAAGCCGATTGCTTTTTGCAACGAGATACACTCTATCTCGAGCTTTATCTGAATATAGTATGTGAAAATAAACTGTTCTCTTTGTTGGAGAAAACCAAATATAAATTCACTTTTATAGTTGAACGGTACAAAATCACAAGTAGCAGTCACAAACCAGCCTATGTATCTGAACATGTCTAAACTCTTGACATTGGCTGCCCTACCGGCTGAATCGCTCTTTCAGCACTAAAATGTCTCCACAAATTCGTTCCTATATTTTAACTATCTCTTTAATGTCCATTGACTGCAGTCACTGGCCGTCAAACTTCATAAAACGGACGTTAAGTTATTTTCAGTTACGCATTTGTTTACTTTTACCGGTCGTATAACTCACTCGAGTATGACGACGAAGTATGTTTTGCGGTTTGTGGAAGTTTACACATTTTCCTAGGGCACTTTTAGCTGCTTATCTGGATACACCTGGAAATCTGACCATTCGGCATATAAGATCTGTACTATCTTAAACATGTTATATATATATATATATATATATATATATATATATATATATATATATATATATATATATATATATATATATATATATACTTCTTGATTTGTTTCCTTGGGTAATTAAGTATATTTACAACTGATGGTATATCTATATTCACATACACATTAAGAAATGTTTTAACGTTTCAGTAATCACTGTTGCATTCATCAGAAAAATTACATGTATTATATATATAAAACGAAAACACTGTTGAAAGGAAGAAGGACAGTACTGCCCCACCTGCTGTATATATATATATATATATATATATATATATATATATATATATATATATATATATATATATTAATGGATTTATTCTTGGTACCTACTTCTTTATATTTTCTGGGTTTTTGGATTTGGCAGTGTAGGTGTTAGTAAGTATACGAAAATTGGTAATGATAAATGTAATCCTTAATGTAATCATAAACGTTTCGGAGAATGTCTCCTTCTTCAGTATTTTAAGAGCTAATTATCTGTAAATAAAATTTTTTTCTTTGTGAACAAAAGTAACAAACAAAAATGGTTAGTAAGATCTTTTACCTCTAGTTAAAATATAGTTATGACGAAACATTTCAGTATGGTATTTTATCCTGCTTAACAGGAATTAGTAATTAAAATGGGTATCTTAAACTTTTATCAACTATTATGTCGTCCATTGTTAGTTTGTGTCTTGTCAAACTCATGTGTTGTGTTCTGTTCTCTGTTTTCTTCTTCTTTTTTTCTTCTTTTTCTTGATATGAAAGGTGTATAAAAATTTTATTTACAGATAATTAGCTCTTAAAATACTGAAGAAGGAGACATTCTCCGAAACGTTTATGATTACATTAAGGATTACATTTATCATTACCAATTTTCGTATACTTACTAACACCTACACTGCCAAATCCAAAAACCCAGAATATATATATATATATATATATATATATATATATATATATATATATATATATATATATATATATATATATACCTTTTTTTTTTAGCAATATCATGACGAAACTAACTGTTTAATAAAGTAGGTTTTAAAACTCAAATGACCTGCTATTGCAAAAAAAATAACAAGTGAGTATACAATATGATGAAAATCTTTTTTATAATGGACTAGCTACACAAAACAATTGTAAAGTAAATTTGTTACTACCTCGTGAAATTTTGAAAGTGTTTCATTTGAAAATAGGTAGGTACCTTTTTTTGAAATGAATAATAAGTTCAGCGAAAGATTAATCAATTAATTATATATCTGTATATATATATATATATATATATATATATATATATATATATATTTATATATATATATATATATATATATATATATATATATATATATATATATATATATATATATATATATATATATATATATATATATATATATATATATATATATATATATATCGTGAATAGGTTACAGGGCTACAACAGTATACGACATGAAATCGAAATAGAGGTTGATGTACCTACACTACACAACGCTATCTGTTCATTTCTTACGTCGATTAATACAATGCTATAATATAATACACAGCATCACAAAGCGTATTCCCATGATTATATTTAATGAGGAATAATTGAAAGACCACCTCCATAAAAGGCACTATGGAATAATTATCTTCATTTAACGTTTGTTATTCAGATGTGGTGGTCCTGTTGATATGTAAATAATTTGGAAGAGGCGAGTGTAGAATTACTCTCGAATATCTCCCCACAATCATCTGTCGTCTGTCGCGCCCGTGATGTCTCGTTGAAACCAGCAAGTAGGGATGTGACCTCGATTCGGAAAAATCGATTAATAAATAATCGATTTTTTTTATTTAGAAATGAATCGATTTGTGAAAAATCGATTTAAAAGAAAAATAATCGATTTTTCTTTATACTTCGACTTTCTATACGAAAAATGCCTATTCGATGTATTAGTGGAAATATATTATGAATATTCAATCTTAATTTAATTTAAGTGAAAATTATTCAAGATAATAAGTATCAAAAAATAGCCAAATGGAACATTTTCAGATTTTCTTACTTTCGCCAGCAACTTTTAGTAGGAGTTTTACTCATAGAAAGACATTTTTATGGTTAACGACAATTATTTTGACACTTCATAGATGAAAATAAAAACCATAGATATATAATATATATAGAGTACAGATCAACACCTCCTACACTAGAGGAGGTGTTGTACAGATATATATTAAGATTTCTATGATAAAAACAAAAAAGATCACAACTTATTATATATTAGTACGTACAGATGGCGCTGATTTTTGTATCGACTTGTTCAGTAAACTTATCCATTTTTTCATCCATCGCACAGATAGCACCCTTTACAAAAATCGATTTAAAATGTGTAATTCTTATAATCGATTTATTAAAAATCGATGTTTACCATTAGTAAAATCGATTTTAAAAAATCGACAATGAAAAAAAAATAATCGATTAAAATAAAAATCGATTATTTATTAACATCCCTACCAGCAAGTCAGGTTCTTTTTGTCAAAGCAATAAAGAGTCGGCATGTTAGTTTTTATCGCTATAACAGGTGAATGAGGATTGTAGATGAAAAATGTGAGAGATACTTGATGAAAATTTATATTTGTAATTCGAAAACTGGTAAATATTAACAATTTTCACATTACTTTGGGTATATTGTGAAAAACGTTAGTACCTGATGTACCAACATCCCGCCAGACACAAATAAAGTGTTCCTATGAGTATGACAGTATGACCGAAATGTCATGACAGTAAGTATCGAAGGGAGATCGACGCGCATAGATAATCACTATCACGTTTAAATGAGCAAATCGTGACATTTCGCTCATAATGTCATACTCATAGCTACACTTTATTTGTGTCTGGCGGGATGGGATGTTTGGTCCATACGATCGGTCTGGCTGCTTGCAGAAGGCATTGAAATAGTTCCCTGAATATCATATAATTCATATATAAAAATCAAGGCTGAGAAAATGAGAAAAGTAAATTTTTTTTTTATTTATCTTTAGCACCTGATACCTGGAAATTGGCCGTCGGCACAAGGTAGCAGGTATCGATACACTGAAAGTACGTAAGAACACTACTTGATCTCATAAATATTCTGGCGGCTCTGGGATCTTGCTCTATCAGTTATACTGACAATTAATGAATTCGTCCACAAGAAAATCTGTTTTCATTTCTGCCCAAAGTTTTTTCTATTGTGTTCATTTTGTATATTATGATATGCGATGAAAATATAACTCGGGAACATAAACTCAGTTCGGCAGAAGATGAGAGAATTTTGTTTCCATTTCAGACTATGTAGACATTGAACGTCCGAACTTCCCGCCTTGCCTTTTCCTTTTGCCCAGAGTAAAGCAAAAGATCACGGTCGCCTTTCCGTATGAAACGGTCGAATTTCTCGCGTGTCCTCCGTGTTCTCCTTTTACGAATAATACGCGACCGTGGAAATGTCGCGTGGAATTCGACCCTAACGCCGCGTTTGACGGGAGAAAGGTCGGGGAACGGCGAATGAATGAATCATCGGACGAACCGCGCTGTTGTTGGCCTATCGCGTGTATCGCAGCAGCCGACGAAAAGAGACAACGGCCTTTTGTTTTGCGAAATGGAAAACAAGTGCATTTCCGGTCGAGATTGGAGTCGCCCGGAATTCCGTCATCGCGTCCCGAGGAAGTTCGAAACGTCCGTGAAGCTTGGGAAATCTACACTATTCATTTCGTTTATCAATATTGTTAGAGATAGCAATTAACGTTATCTTACTTATATTCAAAATATTCGACATGGTTAACTTCTTCATGCGAAGTTGGCGCTGAACGTACACATGAATGAAACATCTGTTGATTTTAATGAAATTGGAAATTGTGGATATTTTATGGCACACTTTTTTCCAAACGGCTAATGAAAGGTGAACAATTTTCAGTACAGTGAAGCGGAAGAAACAGTAGATGTAATTTTTTACGAAGAAAAATTATATGCCATATTCTTTTGAACTGCACGAAGTAAAGAAACGCCGAATTCTCTTTGAAAATAGGAACTGCAAGATTTCAATGAAATAGGTGTGAATGAAATTTCAAAAAATAAGTCTTTCAGAAAAATTGAAGTAAAAAAATTTTTTGCGAATGGAATGAGCATTGAGATAAAATATTCAATATGTCTCTAAAATGACCCAATTAAGTTGATTTACGTGCGATATTAAGACCTTTTGAGCTTATGTCGTGGTTAAAATTTCTATTTGCTTTATCTTACCGATGTTTTGAAATATTGTTTCTAATTAATATTTGCAATATATTATCTGAACTGTTGCGAATTATGGAAAATGTTCATAATTATACTTAGGTTTTTCTCATATTTCATCAAGGTCTATTTACTCGCAGATTCAATGTACTTATTTCTGAAATACCCTGCATAAATAAATATCTGTATATATATATATATATATATATATATATATATATATATATATATATATATATATAAATATATATATATATATATATATATATATATTAAATATATATATATATATATATATATATATATATATATATATTTATATTAAAAATTAAATAATAAGAAAACAACTTGTCTAAAAACCACAAAATGAAAATAACTTTTTATTCGACTAGTTTCGCCTGTTACAGCATTATCAAGTCTTGATAATGCTGTAACAGGCGAAACTAGTCGAATAAAAAGTTATTTTCATTTTGTGGTTTTTAGACAAGTTGTTTTCTTATTATTTAATTTTTAATATAAATATGAACTACCACAGAGTTGATTCATCGTCCATCGAATTTTATTACATATATATATATATATATATATATATATATATATATATATATATATATATATATATATATATATATATATATATATATTATATGTATGTATGTATTATATGTATGTATGTATGCAGACTAACTCGTTGGTTCAATCGGCACTTTCGTGAAATCACAGATGTGATTTATTCAACCAATAACGTAATTACATTGAAATCTCATTCAAGAGCTCAGTATACATTACCGTTAAATATTATTTTGTATATTAAGAATGTAACGGGTACAAGGTTGAAGATGAAAAAAATGTAGAAAGTGCGGTCGGGCCACTTAGATACAAATGACCGCTAGCGATTTCTTCCGATTTGTGTTGCATTCCATAATAATATATCCGCGATTTTCATACGGTCCAACATTTTACCTCAGATTCCGTTTTTCACGCGATGATGCTTGAGAAGTGACACGCTGATGATTCTCCTTAGGCGTTTTTTAGTTGTTAATTTTTATGGCATCAAATTACTTATGTCACAGTGATGAGAGTGCTACACTTATCACAGTTACGGAAATCAAAGGGGTCGATGCCAGTGTCTGGCCTCTAACCTTGAGAAAAAAACGAGGAGGCCTTTCAAGCCATCAACATTCGTTAAAAACAAGCGGAAGTTTCAGATTTCGCATGCTTTATAAATGAAATTGATACAATTATCGTCGCTGTGTTCTTGAACTGGTAAAAGTTTTCAGTTGTATCAGTTTTTTATGAAATTAGATTTTGTAGATTCTCAAAAAATTGTACAGGTATCTGATTATTTTTTCTTGAAAAACTCTAGGTTATCAGTTTATACATTGTACTTTCATTATTTTATTATAGAATTAGCGAAGAATTTGCCCTTCGATGTAAATTGACTCGACAATTAGAACTAACCAAAATCAAATAAAATTTGGCATATTATACGAGCCTCAATACCGAAAAATTCGCATTTACCGTAATTAATCACGTGCTCAAGAGTTGGCTTGATTAAGCAGGTTATAATCATTATAATTCAGGTTGTTCAATATTTGCGTACGATTGAATTATTCGTCAATATACTTACGACGTTGTTTTCCTACAACAAAACTGCTTTGGAATCAGCTGTTTCCTCCATAAAATTACTTGTTTCTTTAAATACGAATTTTTATTCCAAAAATAGCGTCACAAAAATCAGATAGGTATCTAGATATTAGGTGCGAGGGCAGTGTTGTCATGTTCTATGCTCGAGACAGTGCTAAGCAACTCGTTTGAAATACTTTCTACTATTTCAGTTGTTGAAAACACGAATTCGGCGATCTCCTTTTAGTCTAAGAGCCCACGACACTAAACCTAGTTCGATAAGACTACCAGATGATATATTTATAATTAGTCACGTCATTAATAGGGGAACACGAAATGGCGATGCTGCAATGCAAAAAACCTGGCTACGTCATAAAAAAAATTATTTTTTTTTTTGAAAAATTAGGTTTCTAGTATGATAAGACTCCCAATTTTTATTTGTTCCTCGAAATAGGAGAGTGATAGAACAATATGATAATGCAGTGCTGCAAGCTCCCCTGATTGGCCTAATCAGTGGCAGCAGCATTTATATGACGTCTTGTATCTAGGTATCTAGTATGATCGATCTCCTCAAAAAACCCAAGCTCATCCGAAAGGTCATCAATTTCTGTGTAAGAAACACCACTGCTGCATTTTCCAAACAGTGGAGAAAGTGATTGCTGCAGCGATTGAAGGTCGCCCTCCGCGCGGCTGCATTCGGCGTTTCAATTTAGTTTTGTCAGCAATCGACCGGTTCCTTCCGATTTTTGCCGGTTGAATACGCGTCCCACGTTCATATATGAATAATTTTACGTGTAGTTGATTGTTTAAACAAATTAAATCAGCAAATTTTATGTGATATTATTCGATTTTTCAGCCATTTTCATTTGTGTTGTATTCATAAAATGAATTTATCGTTATAATAATTATTCAATTGAATTTTAACATTGAGTAACTTATTATTAAGTAATTTCTCCAAAAAGTAATGTTCTTAATCCAATTAATTGAATTCTTAACTGAGATTGAATTCTCGCACATCACTTGGTGAAACACCATAAAGAATAATGTTAGTTTGAATGGTTTCGACAATGTTTCTTCTGTATTTGTGGAATTCTGGACTTCCATTGTCTATAAAAATATATCTGAAACAAAAATAAAAGAAAAGAAAATTTGATTAGTAAGTGGCAAGAAAAGAAAAGAAAATAGCTGAAAAAATTAAATTCAATGAATTAGTAGTATCTGAAAAAAAGAAATGAAATAATATTAGTAAATAATAAGTTGGAAAATGGTGAAAAAATAAAATTATACAATATACACGACGTTTCGGTTAGTTGGGTATCTCTAACCGTTCTCAAGTGTAAACTGATTATCAGAGTTTGGATTGATCTTTATATACTCCCTTGATCAGTTGTGCCGTGTTGGGCGTCTCTCCCATTGGGCGAGGGGAGGAGCTTGAGACCACTGATACGCGCCAGGATTGGTCGCCACGCGTTTGCCACTTCAACACTGGGTTTACTGAAAACTTCATGGTTCTGTTGGATGAAAGCAGCTTCCTTGAATTTTCGTTTTCGCCAGTTCTGTTCCCGGTGGATAATCCTAGCATCGTTCCACTTAATGTTGTGATGTTTTGTCCATGCGTGATCAGCAATTCCCGATTTCGATGTTTCGGCTCTTCGTGTGTGTATTTGATGTTCTCCGATCCTAACATTAAGAGGTCTCTTCGTTTCACCGATGTATGAATCTCCACATTCACAGGGCACAAGGTATACGCAATTCTTATTGTCCGGGGGTCCATCTGGTTGTGTTTTGGTCAGCCTGCTTCTTAAGGTGTTGTCCGACTTGAACGCTGTTTTGATGTTGTACTGCTGAGCGATTCGCCTTATCTTCTCGGATATTCCCTTCACATAAGGTATGGTTATCATCTGCCAATTCGGGTTCTCCTCTCGTGTGGTTCTGTTCTGTTGACATTCCGCGATAGTCCTTGTTATTATCTTCTTGTTGTAACCGCTTTGTATCAGGTCCCTTTCGATGTTAGATATTTCCTGTTCCATGAGTCGGGGATCGCTGCAAATTGTTGTCGCTCTCCTGAACAGTGTCCTGATTATTCCTTTCTTCGTGCTCATTGAGTGATTCGAGGCGGAGTTGAGGTATTGGCCTGTGTGTGTGGGTTTTCTGTAGACTGACGTACTGATCTGATTATTGTTATGTTTAACCAGAACATCTAGAAAGGGTAGGCTGGAATCCTTTTCTTTCTCCATCGTGAATTTGATGGTGGTGCGAAAGCTGTTTATATGGTTCAAAAAAACTCGTCCAACTCCGAGTTGGACGAGTTTTTGAACCAAGCTCCTCCCCTCGCCCAATGGGAGAGACGCCCAACACGGCACAACTGATCAAGGGAGTATATAAAGATCAATCCAAACTCTGATAATCAGTTTACACTTGAGAACGGTTAGAGATACCCAACTAACCGAAACGTCGTGTATATTGTATAATTTTATTTTTTCACCATTTTCCAACTTATTATTTACTAATATTATTTCATTTCTTTTTTTCAGATACTACTAATTCATTGAATTTAATTTTTTCAGCTATTTTCTTTTCTTTTCTTGCCACTTACTAATCAAATTTTCTTTTCTTTTATTTTTGTTTCAGATATATTTTTATAGACAATGGAAGTCCAGAATTCCACAAATACAGAAGAAACATTGTCGAAACCATTCAAACTAACATTATTCTTTATGATGTTTCACCAAGTGATGTGCGAGAATTCAATCTCAGTTAAGAATTCAATTAATTGGATTAAGAACATTACTTTTTGGAGAAATTACTTAATAATAAGTTACTCAATGTTAAAATTCAATTGAATAATTATTATAACGATAAATTCATTTTATGAATACAACACAAATGAAAATGGCTGAAAAATCGAATAATATCACATAAAATTTGCTGATTTAATTTGTTTAAACAATCAACTACACGTAAAATTATTCATATATGAACGTGGGACGCGTATTCAACCGGTAAAAATCGGAAGGAACCGGTCGATTGCTGACAAAACTAAATTGAAACGCCGAATGCAGCCGCGCGGAGGGCGACCTTCAATCGCTGCAGCAATCACTTTCTCCACTGTTTGGAAAATGCAGCAGTGGTGTTTCTTACACAGAAATTGATGACCTTTCGGATGAGCTTGGGTTTTTTGAGGAGATCGATCATACTAGATACCTAGATACAAGACGTCATATAAATGCTGCTGCCACTGATTAGGCCAATCAGGGGAGCTTGCAGCACTGCATTATCATATTGTTCTATCACTCTCCTATTTCGAGGAACAAATAAAAATTGGGAGTCTTATCATACTAGAAACCTGATTTTTCAAAAAAAAAAATAATTTTTTTTATGACGTAGCCAGGTTTTTTGCATTGCAGCATCGCCATTTCGTGTTCCCCTATTAATGACGTGACTAATTATAAATATATCATCTGGTAGTCTTATCGAACAAGGTTTAGTGTCGTGGGCTCTCCTACTATTTATCAATAAGAAACTATAGTGGTTATGGAACGTGCGATAAATTGATGTAGGGAATAGGAAAATCATAAAATGGAATCATTAAATTACGCTAACTAGTGTCCCGTCAACATCCTCAGATTGATTAAAATTATATCTAATATTTAACAATAACTGAACTGAGTATTTTCAGTGAACGGTAGACATTCAAATGATGGTCATTATCAATTATTCAAATGCAAATTTGATATTGAATAATGGAACAATTTGCAAACTGCTTACATTTTGAGTAATCGAATATTAGAAGGCGTTTATTGATGCGAGTCCCCTTGTATAAAAAGCGACAAAAAAACACTTATTTTTAAAAGATTTAGATAAACAGGAATGAAACACTCTTAAAGAACATGTTTTATTGTTTTGTTTGTGAATTGTAAGTAAAACAAAACTGAAATTAAACTCATTCAGCCGTTACTAAGTTATAGGTGATCATAATGAAACAATGAATAAATGCGATCTTTTGAAGATGAACGTTAGTTCGAAACTGCAGTAAATTATTTTAAATTCGTTTGTAAGGTTAACTGGGTACCTATACATCGAAAATAAACTTATTGAGAAGAATATATTAGGTCCAATATTATTATCAATTATTCAGCTAAAAAATACCATACCGATATTAAGTATGATCTCACTTTTTAAATTTTCTGCGTTTTCCAATCGTGTCTTCAGAGCCATCTGCAAACATGCTTATCATGTTCAATTGACTTATGGAATAATGAAGACGTTAACGAATTCTCCACTAGCCGAAAGAAGAACAATGGCATCGAAAACACACAAACTCACGTTTTGAAGGTTATGAGGTTGCAAGGATTCCAACGTGTCTTCGTCTAACGTAATAAACGAATACTGGCGGCGTGTCATGCATGGGCAATGGGCATGCTGACTGCTTCGATCATCGTTTCGACACGCGAAATTATCCTTTGGACACGGTATAATTGAGGTTGGTCGTGACACAAGTAACCATTTCTGTGACACTCGATGCAAATCACTACCGAATTTTGTAAATCGTATTTCTAAATAGCTGTTTATTCTTAACTTATCTGATGTCCAATTTTCTAACATCCATAACATCTCTTAAGCTACAGTTCCACCTCAGGAACGTCGAGGAACATTTTTGTTGCTGTTGCGTGTGTCCGAAAACGTTCCAAAATGTTCCTTGAAATTTATATATGTTTCGGAAAGAAATGTTGATCGTTTCTACTGAATAATATGCAACTATTGACAATTTTAGTTCCTTCAGTGGAAACAAGAAATTTACCTTCGTATGTTGTCATAAGATTCTACCCTTTTCAACAAAGAGAAACATTCAGCAACAAAATATTCCCCAGGTAGAACTGTAGCTTTATATTCCTAACAATCTTTGTAATGAGTTTGTAAAGGATAAAAAGAAATTTATCCAATGTTAATTTTAGTGTAATAACACATTCATTTTACCTTTCAATGGGTCGAAATAACTCGTTAAAAAATGTTTCCCTTTTATTTTTATTTTTAAATGTAAGGAATCTCAATCTTGAAACGGTGGATCTCGCCTTTCATATGAATGAACTTAGGGTCATGAGCAGGATCACTGTATCCGTTGATTTTTTTAATATCCCACTCGTCGTAGGCACGTCGGTATTATTAAGTAAGTGATTCGGTGCACTTTACTTCTTTTATCGAGGCCGCGAATACTAAAATTAAGTCCGATGATGGTTGGTGCATCCCGACGGATCAGTTGCGTTTATTGGATCCAATTCCGAACAATTGCTGCGTTATAATTTCCCACTGAGCATCACTCTCAGCTTCATCCGTTCAGGACGGCTGTCGAGAAAAATCAGTACAAACTCCAATTTGACAATGTCATTTTCAATTATGTATCGAAATCTGAAAGTTATATCGTCAAATTATTTCTGTAAAAAGCCTAAATTGATAAAAATCTTACATTAATATTATGTAGCTGAAGTACGATATTTTAGATTGATTGGGCCGATACATAATGTAAATTGATAAACATCATATTAAAACAATTTACACATTTATTAAATGAAACATTTAATAAATGTGTTATTAATTATTAACCATTGTTTTAAGAAATACGATATATTTCAGTTCAAGACATCACAGACGATAGTTTGGGGTATAATGTTTTCCCAGTATTATTTATAATGAATGAAATAAGTGTAAGGTAGCTTGAATTCAATGCAGTATAGCAGAATGATAATACTGAGTTACTACAGATTTACAAATACTTCTGATCTAGCGAACTAAGATCTTTTATTTGTGTATAGCCTAACAAAAATGAAGATAAATCTGTGTTCATCAATAGATTGTTGGTGTTGCTAGCTCTTTAACAACGTTAGTCTCAAACTCAAGTTTCATAAGGTTGATCCTTTCGACTGAAATTTTGTTATAGCTATATACCGGGTAGCGAGAAAGTCTGACAACAAGGTATTTTCTTCGAAAAGATTAAACGTAAAATTATGAAATTTCAGGGTTATGCACAAAATTGTATATTTCGTTTTTCAGAAGTCCTGTCAAACTTGAATGACGTCAGCATTCAGTGTACCGCCGCCATCTTGAATTTTTTTAAATAGCACCGTAGATCGAGTGATATATCGTAGAAAGGCTGATTTCGTCCTCTTTTCAAAAATACAGAATACGTACCACATTAGTAAAAAAAATAAGAGAAACAATTTTCCAAGACATAGAATATGTAATTTTTTAATTCATACCAACTTACAAAAATATTGATAGTTTCTTTATAACAGGAGCTCAAAATGTTGGCCACCTTTGTCTTATAATCTGTAATTGAAAGCTTCGAACAGAATTGTTGAGAAATTGTTTGTATCTCGAGAAATTTGAGAATTTTTGAATCAGTTATGTCTGATATGAAGTGGAGGAGAAATGTTTTTTTCCCCATAATAGTTGAAATCGTGTTCTGCCTAGTTTGTTATAAATATTGATGAAAAGGAATCTGTCGAAGGAGCGTGGGAGGAGCGAGAAACAGCAGATGGCGCGTCAATGAACCGCCTCAATGAAGGACGCGGCGGTTCGCTCCTCCATGGGCGTCTGGTTTTCGTCATTATCGCGGATAAAAATAAGGAAAAGTTCGAACCCCGCGCGGTGTTAACAAGTTTGGTAAGCGGGCTATCGTACATGGTTCGTTATAATTGGGAGACAAGCGAAAAAATTTAAGTTCTTATAACCGAAGTCTCTGCGATAAAGATTATATTGACTTAATCTCGTACTGTTATGACGAAACGCGTTTACTCATTAAATTTTATTTAAACCTGTGAAAAGTTAGTTTTTTGTTTCTTTATGAAGTTATAAAGATTATATTTTATTAAATTCGATGGACGATGAATCAACTCTGTGGTAGTTCATATTTATATTAAAAATTAAATAATAAGAAAACAACTTGTCTAAAAACCACAAAATGAAAATAACTATTTATTCGACTAGTTTCGCCTGTTACAGCATTATCAAGACTGAATACATGTATTCAGGCGAAACTAGTCGAATAAAAAGTTATTTTCATTTTGTGGTTTTTAGGCAAGTTGTTTTCTTATTATTTAATTTTTAATATATTATATTTTATTAGTAATTACGAGTATATTCCCATGAAGACGTTTTTCGTTCAAAATTGAACCATCCCATAATACCAGATAATACAGTTCGTTAGCTCATCGTCTACATTCTTAAGCAGATTTTACAATACTCCAACTGCTCATCAAAATCAATTATCCCCAATCATGTTAATTATTGAAATTTACCTTCCTGCAAAAGAAGATTATATGAGATAGCACTTATATGAATGTAAAGCTACTTTTATATTTTGATACCAGTTTTTAGAAAATTAATACTTAAATATTGGAATCCCATTAAGTAAGTACTTCATTGAATGAATTTTGACGATAAACGAAAAAAAAAACTTGTTTTTAAGATATTATTTGAACATACCAAATATATTCCATAAAGTGAAAGATACTTCAAGTCGTTCCAAATTTAATATTCAAATGAGCAATTTAAGGTTTTATGAATATGATTCCACTAGTGCATATTTGGATCACTTATAAATTACAATCATTAGCAACATTTAAATCTTGAAGTTGCTAAAGGTTGACGGGACATTACAAATTTTTTTTTGTTTCGCGCTTTTTTTGTTATTTTCGTTCAAAATCAAAAGTGCCAACCTTACGCTCTCTTATAAAATATCTCTTTGAATGTCATATTGTAATATTGATATTTGATTGCCTATCAACATGTGAGTGGAGTCTTTTAAATAAATTTATTAAAACAATGGTTAAAAATAACAATTTACACTTTTATTATAAGAAATAACGCATGACGCACGTTTCGGTGGAACTTCACCTTCTTCAGATGCTAATGGCAAACTAATTATTTTAACCATTGTTTTATAATATGTTTATTAATTTACACCAAGTATCGGCCCAATCAATCCAAAATCTTTTAAATAATCCCACTACAAATGTACGTTTTCAAATTTTTCATGATCACTTTCACTGTAAATGCAAGAACTGAATATTTCATCTATATCGGATTTTAGGCACTTGAAACCGAGACAAAATTAGGAAAAACCGAACGAATCGAACTCGTGCACAAATAATGCTTTCGATCCGCTCGATTTTGAAGCAGATTAATTAGGACAATACAATAATACTGTCGTTGTAATCGCGTCACAGTTATCCTGATGTTTGTAAAATTACCGCAAGTACCTACTTTGAAATTTGGTTAATTTAACGTCTTAGTAGGTCGTCAAGTGAAAATGTTTAGTTTGGCTGATTCCATTGAGAGTTTTATGATGGACATTAATTTCGAATCAAGGAATTTTTTTTGAGAACTGTTCGACTTTGAATGTATGAAAATAACTAGAATAATTATGAAGCTCGAAAATAATATTTTTTAAATAATTAAACATCTGGCTTAAATTAATAACAACGTCAACAAATCCAACTACATAATACCCTGCAATGAAAGGTAATAGAAATATAGTAAATCATGGCAGCTCGGCACATTCACACACATTCGGCATATTATTAAATTATTGAGAATACTTTTATTGAGTTTCAATTGTCTGTTGAAAGAATAATTACCATTCTTAAGCTTTTTTGAAATTTTATTGACAACGGCACGTAGTTCGAGAAATAGTTTTAGTAGATTTTTAGTTGGGCTAATGTAACAGATTTCAAGATTTTCTGTAAAATGGATTTATATTAATTTGTTCTCACTTATGAGTAAAACTAACAAAAATCTATTCATTTCTAGTAGTCGACTCGCGTCAACTTCTTGGCCAACTATGTAATTTTTGTTTTATTGCAGCATTCAAAAAGGAAAACTAATGATCTGTAATTTGACTACATCGAACAAAATGCGGGATATCTGGCCCGCTTTATCAGATTATCTACCCGTTATTAATAATTTGGAGTCGTTTTTGTCATATGGCAATTACTCGTGCGCCAGTTTGTTCATCTTGCGCGCTTACATCGTAATTTCGTATGTTTCTCTTATTTGTTCTAACAGAAGAACATCCGCCAGAATATTGCGAACGGATATGTAAAAGAAATCTCTGGAATCTTGTTACAAGATCTCTCATTTATTGAGATTATTTAAAAAAAAAGTATATCCGAAAAAGATTAGTGAGCTGACCGCTGATATTCACTTATCGGAACACCAGATGGCGTTGAATTCTATTCCAATTGCTCAAACTCTTCATGGGACCATCATATATGCCCTTTATGAACAATATTGTGTCCTTTACTATAGGTACACAATCATGAAAATATGTGTATTAGAATTCATGATGATCGGTTGAGTAGTTTACGCGTGAAAGCGTAACAAACAAACATACATTCGCATTTAGGTATAATACCAGTTAGGATAATATTCACTTGGAGGTCATAGCCATAAAATAGTAATTATGGAAAGTTTCAAAAAGGCAGATCGATTCGCGTAGAAGTATTAAAGTTGATTGAAATTCGTAGATATTAGTAATTTCTTGGCTTACACAGGAGGATATCGTGATCTGTTCTTGTTTTAACTGAGGAAATGATGTTTAGATTATCTGTTATTCACGTTAACGATTGCGTGATACATTCATCTAAAAGAACAAGAAAGAAGTAATGGAATGATAAATTTTCAGTGAGTCTTTGAATATTAAATAGTAGTAATAAATAGCATCATGATGAGTTCAAGGTATTACGACGTTAACTGCATCATTATGCCTCATATCTCGAACACTTGGTCATTAGTTTCAAGATGTAGAATTTTATCGATTGAAGAGTTGATGATGGTAATCTGTGTAATATGCAACTATAGAAAACCTTGAGGCGCACTTTTCGTCAACTGAGTTGATACCATCACTTACGATTGAACAAAAGGTCTTTACTTTTTCAATAAAGATGTTATTGTGACCTGTTCAAAATTTATGAATGTTTTCTGGTTTCAGATGTTTCTAACTAAACTCTCACTTTAAGATTCCAAATCTCAAGCTTTCCAATGAGTTCAATAAGGCATTCTAAATTAGAAAGCATGGATATAAAAAAATAGTGTTAATCAAATCTTCATTTCTCGAATTCCTTTTTTCGTTGCTTAATTATCCATTTCGTAAAATAACCAACTGTTGGTTAGCTCTTGAAAAATCAAATTTACAGATTTCTCGAAATTCAATGACATCTTGTGTTCCTCTTTCAAAATATTTTAAAACTTCAAAATCTTTTAGAAATTCCATAAATCTAAGATCATTGAAAATCGCCGAAATATTATTACACCCATGAGGTTTTCAAATATCCGTTACGTTTATCAAGAGGAATTTGACCTTGATCCAAAAATGTCTAATCGATGCTAATACATAAACTGCCAAATTTGACTAATAAATAATAGTTCCTTGATTAACGTCTTTGGAAGTTTTCTATTCAATTTCGAATAAGTTGTAATTTGACAAGAACGAAATGAAAGTCGTTTCATCAAAAGAGTAAACTGGCAAATAAAAACCTCAATATCCGGCGTTCAGCTACACATTCATCCTAATTTACCTAAATTTTGTCTCAGCTAAACAAATGAACCGTAACATCGTTTATGTACGAACTTGTATTTAATCCCCAAAACGCGACCTCGGTCGAATTTCAACGCGAGTGCGTAATTATTATAAGGTGTATTGCGTTAAATGGGTACTATACACACCGACGGTGTCAATGGTTTTTGTAGTGTGAATCATCGCCTGTAGGAAGTAATCGAAACACTTTCGTTCTCTTGATGCAATTGGAGTCAAGTGACACAGAAAAGTTATGCTAAACGACTGTCTCTGTCGCGGCGCACTAGATTCCTTTACATTATATACGAGTGTTACGCAATGCTTGTCGTCGTTATATAATAATGACATATTATGATGGTGCAAAAAAGAAATAATTGAAATATCCACGTTGAATCTCACTATGTTTACTTATCTTTTAATAATATACTTTACACGCTTAGCAGAAAGGTCGAGGACGAGCTTTCGTACCAACCCTAAATATTTTGAAATAAGAACTAAACAAAGCGGAAGTCTTCGGAGATTTATGTGCACTATAATACATTTAGGTACCTAGTTCAATTGAATTTTAGAAGGCCTTATTTGAATTCTGGGTAGAGTAAGTTTTTTATTTCTTTATTATGGCGACGAAAGGTTTTTCAGTAAGACATTTTCAAAGTAGGTATCCCTTCAGATACTTTCAAAATTGTCTTGAAATAATGGAGCAAATCATTTTTTTTCGTTTCTTCGTACAAACAAATTTCAAAATAATTTGATTACTAATAGAGAAATAGATCAAAATGGGGAAGTTAAAATGTCACTGCAAGTTGGAAATATATATTTTCATTTCAATTTGGGTGTAAGTAGCATATTTGAATATATTAATTATATTATTTGATACTTACCTATATTTATGAAATCAATATCAAATGCACCAATCAAGGAATCATATTTGTTATCAGTTTCTATGAAGCAATATTTGTTAACGTACAATCTCGAAGAAATAAAAATTTATCAAACCGATTGTGCTGAAAATATTTTCTAATTATATATAAACTATCGAGAAAACGATGTCGAAGAACACTTTCACAACGATATATAAGTGATGAAAATAAGTAGGTACCTACCTATTCAACAGAAATGAAAAAGTCAAAATGAATATGTACCTACCTATAGATACCTACCTAATTTGAAAACATAAGAAAGTCAGAACAATGCTGAACTGACGAAGATGTACTAAATGAATCTTTATAATTTCATTAAATATTTTTAAACACACTTCTGCAGTATTAATATTAAAATAATATTAGATTAAATAAGTAATTCAGATGAATTATTGAAAGCTATGTACAAAATATGTAAATATAATTAGAAATTTGTCGAGTCAATATATGTAGCTAAATTCAACATGTAGGTAAGCGATAGTGTCAAATTTCATGTTTATTTCATTAGTCACAATACGTGAGGAGTGTTTAGATTCACAATTACGGAACCGTAGAAGATGGGTAGAGTAGGTACGACAAAAGATAATAATGGAACGTAACGAAAAAATGTCGCAATTAAACTTTCACTGATCGTGAAATGAACTCGTTCTATTCTTTACGATGTGAATTACATGGATGCTTTCTCGTTCCCGCATCATCAATTACAACATCGCTCACACTCTAACAATTATGTATTATCATCACACGAGTAAAGGAAAGTTATCAAGTATAATAAAAAAATATTCCATAACATAATCGTTTTAGTAATAAAATACAGAATAATATTGATTTTTTCTCAATGTCCCTTTCTGGGATAAAAAGTGCATTGAAGAGGCACAGGGGTGACTTCTGAATTCTGATTTTTAATATCTATTTCATGTTAATTTTAGTAATACTTACTGCTCTTTTTTTTTTTTGTGTAATTTCTTAATTATTAATATAGTAATATGCTTTGTAATTTATGGATACTCTAGTGGGTATCTTTGTACCTGTCTGTATCCCCATGTTAAATAAACATACTTAGTTGTAATCCAACATAGTGTTACTACGGATTCATCATAAAGTCAGTGTTATTTAGGTTTTAAATAAGTTGTCTTGCCTAATACACCTCATATATTATTTATTTGAATGGTCAGTATATTTCAATACTCTCGATGATTCAAAAGAATCATCTTTTCAATCTTTTGTAGCGTTACTCCATAAAGAGTTAGAGAACACTCTTAGTGTGCTCGGGAGCATTGTATACGATGTATACAGTTTATAATTTCTGCTGGAGGCACCATGATGTTTACAGGCCTCTGTTTTAACGCAGCAATAGAGATTTACGAATTTTTTTTTGCGGGTGAATAACTTGATAAGATCTGTGTAGAAATAGATGTTTTTGTTGGATTTAATTTGCATTTTGGGCTGATTTGATTTGTATTAGGAACATTGATTTCCTTTAAGTCATATAACAGCGCTAGTGGAAGTTCAATTGAATATATTTGATTTTATCAAGTTACTTACTAGTGTAATTTGCGAATTATCTCACAAATGGTCTTGGCGTTCTTTTCTTAGTGAAAATATCCCAACACTTTAATAGGATATTCATTACAGGAGACGTAGTGTATGATAACGTTTTATGTTGGCGTAAAGTGAATGAATGTACAATTCACAGAATTCAGTAGTTACGTTGTTGATTTAAGTAGGAAGCAAATGAAATTCGATGATTCACTTCACCTTGAATGAACACAATACCGACGTTCAACAAGATCGCAACATTCATTTTTATATTATTTATCGACAAACAGATTCAGCATCATTTAAAGGCATATTTGATATTTTCCCGAAACATTTTATATTAATAATAGTCATCGATACGCGTTTATCTATTTAATTATCACCGTTATTGACATCATCTTCGTAATCGTCAATATTGAAGAAAATTCGCTCCGGTCCATCGATCAAGCATGTATTCATAAAAGTTCAATATCCTCGAACCGCTGATATCTCGTTCCGCATCGTCAACGCCAGTTTTTCCATTCCGGAAAACTTGTGGATATATGGCTAGTAAACAGCCGGACACTCCTCGGTTCGAAAGGCACAAACGTCCGCATTGTTTGTTTACAAGTGCCGACATTCATACGCGTACACACGCGCGAAAGCGGCGCCTAAACGAGCGGCGAAAACGTTCGAACCGGACAACGCCCCTGCGTTTCTGATATTTGAACGAATAATAATTGATCGCCTGTGTTCGCTTATCGACACGTTGAATATCAATTAAAACGATTGCACGATTAAATCTAGTTACGCAGGTTACTAAGTTCGATCTATTTCAATTATTACAAGCGTAAGTTGATGATGTAATGGCCCGGACAACTTGTCGCGTTGATGTTGAGGAACTTGACCGATATCTTTTGTTTGGGCTGGAAAGAATGAAGGACTATATACCCTCTGGCATTTGAAAATTGTCAGGTACTTATTAATGTCTATTTTTGAAAAATGTAAAAATTTGTTTATTAGGTAGGTATATAAGTTTCATTATACATATTCAATATATCATTGATTTAAAGTTACCTAAACCAATAACATTTATTCTTCTCCGAATGGAATAATGAAATTTAAAATTATATTTCTGTTATTATCCACAGGTATTGCTTTTCTATTTTGTTTTTCCTAAGCAAGAAGGGAGCGATAATTATGCAGAAACTGAGATTACGCTAGACTTCGTAAAATATGCACAATTGCTTTCCTTACATCGGATTTCTTCATTGCATTCATTCGTTTTCATGAAATAATACCGAATAATTTAGTACTTATTTACGCATAATTTCTAATCACTTGGATCAAGATCGAAATCTACATTTAAATAAATTCTAAAATGTTTGCGATATAATCGTTGATATGTCGTATAATATTGAGGGCAACTCCTTGAAGTTCTAATATATTTTTTATTTCTAGGATCAGTACGACAATTTGTCGTTACATACTCTCAAGGGCATCGACTTTCTCGAAAAATATGGACATTTTGTAAAGGATCGAGCCTCCATAGAATTAGATTACGCTCTAAAATTAAGGTAAGAGCAGTGTGTGTCAAATTTTACAATATTACCTACTTTAAGGATCCACCGCCGGAAGAAGTTATATCGGAAATGTAGATTTTATTTTTGTTCAATATATTTTTCGTTTGTTTTATTTTATGGTGGAGATACCTACCGCAAGAAAATACCATCTGCGGCTACTGAATGCCTTCAAAAAATTATTGTAACTAATAAGAAAGAGAAATATGCTCGAAAAGATTAATTTGATTTATTTAATGAATGAATATGGTTCGATTTAGTGTACCTAATATTCGTTTTAAATTTTGCGAAAGAATTTTAGGAATGGAAAGAGACGTATAAGAGTTCAGTAAAGTATTGAACTTGGGTCTGAAATAGATACACAGCTACTCGCTACTCGTGTTTGATTAGAAACGGACTCCAATGAGTTGAACGAAATTTCAACGCTCTTGAAATTCACTCGGACATGCAACGGCCCCATTCATAAAGAGGCAAACACAGTAGGTTATTAATTAACGCTGATATTGTTAATTACTACTGCTCGCCACTAGTGGAATGACGCCAGTTTCCATCGACTTAACCACCCTGGCGTGCAAACGTACGTAACTAAGCCAACGCTCAAGAATGACAATGTCGCGAGAATGATTTAAATTACTCGAATTTATTAAGAAGCACGTTAATGGAATGTTAAGTGCTGCCTCTTGTTTTCTCTTCATTAAAGGCAAGGAGTTGCTGTTGAACGGACACACACAGAAAACTATGCGTTCGAAGTAAGCGAACGTAGTTTTGGAAAATCAGTTAGTGTAATAATTTATTATAAGGTATAAAGAATGAACTCTATGTTTCATTGAATTCAGATATATTTATTGTACATCCTATTGTCCCGATAAACTGGCCATTGGGAGGTCCTTTGACCAATTCAACAATAAGAATTTTCAAACAATTACTAACCCTCCACTTTGATTCATTATTGCTACGAAACAAAACCTTATTCATTCATTTAAGGCACATAAGGCGAATTCTTGCTAAAATACTACGTTCGACGAAATTTTAAGAATAAAAATAATAATTGAATATGTTGCTCTAGAAAGTCTAGTTTTTACAGAATTCTTGTTTGTGTTATATGTTGATGTTGAGTGATATTACTACATGTTGTTGAATTCTGGATTGTTTCAATATTTGACATTCATTTTTCATTTTGCACATAAAGAAAAGTTTAATGTAAACTATTCTCTGAATTTAATGCTGCAAATTCAATTGGTTAAATTAGAAAGAAATTATTTTATCGAATTATGAGAAATAACTTCAAACACAAAGGATCAATATGAAAATAGATGTTCCTGTTTCTATTCACACTTGGAATTTATGCGATTGATGTAGTAATAGGTATTTAATTAGAATTTGCTTTGAAAAGCATTTTTTTCATTGGAATGTTACATAAACTGCAGTTTTTCATTTTTGTCATCCGAAATTTGAACTGTTTGTTTGTCATTAATTTTTCATTAATGGAAAATTTATGGATTTTGCCGTTTTGATTGTTCCGACTCTTTTCCAAATTTTCATCAAAAAACGTAAATATAAATTGCTACAAATTAGGATACAGTGGAAACCAATTATCTTGTTTGTCACCTCGTTCAAATGTTTAATGATCGAAAAAACTAACGTGAGCCAAAGCTCTATAACCTACCCCTTTTACAATAGCGGAAAGTTCTCAGGGGTCCCAGACAAAAACATAAAGAAAGGACGCGGTGTATGCACTACACAGGTGCGGATTATCATGGAGAACGCTATATTTAATATAATTCTTTTGTAACAAATCCGTACCTTCTAAAAATCAATAAGTGAAGAATGAAAAAAAATTATTTTCGGTAATATAATAATGTGTATATTATTATTCGATCAAACAAATTATCAAGGTCATTCCATTTTATCAAAAAAAAAGTTCCGGAGGAATTAGACCATGTCACCAGATAAACGTTGGATATTTTTCAATAAGAATATATTAACAATACAGCGCTCGGTTCAGGTGAATTCAATACTCCACGCACAATTTCACGTTCACCCATTTAATCGAATCGCATTACGCGAAATATTTCGCTGCTGATGAGGCGACCCAAGTAGTCCAATTCACCTCTAATACTGAAAAGAAAAGTTGTATGTTCATCTTAATGAGCGCATTCATTATTTCACGGACAATTTCCGTAATTTCGCCTTTATACACCGATTTAATCGAATCGAACTAACGTGACCCGGCGAAACCGATGCACTTAGTCCATCGCTAATGTGTTAAGAGAAAAACCGTAAGAGCTTCTCAACGAGGAAATATAATATTTCACGGACAATTTCCGGAATAAATAACGGAATCGGGAGCACGAGCGCGAGTAACGTAGCGGAGTGAAAAGATTCGGAGAAAGTGCGCACCTTTAAATGCGCTAATGAATTTCACACATTCGATTGTAATTTCGATCTTGTGTGAGGAAAATAATCCGGGTGTGCCTCGGAGTTGCGTAGATTTTAAAGTGGCGATGCCTATTGTTGTTATAATTTAACGCGTGTAAATTTCGTGCGGAGAATCAAATCATGTCCTATGGAGGATATTTTAGTATCTAACAGAATCCTATACTCTTTTCTTGTGAAATATGGAAATCTGATTTATGATTGAAATATCTCGACTGAAGTTTCATATATTGTCCCATTTTGTAATTTTTTCAATATTTTATAGTTTTTCCCTCGGTATTATACTGTGGGGGGACAGTGTCACCCACTAAGTTTCGGCTTTCACAAAATAAATCTTGAATGGATGGTTTTAGAAATTCTTAATTGAGGTAGTTTTCTAAATAACCTTTCCAATAAGGAATTTTCAATGGCTCAATAAATATGCAGTATCTCTTCACGTCCAGGTAATAAATACTAAGAGTACCTAATAGTAATATTTAAGTCAGCCAGTTGTCAAAGCCGGTCATGAGCGGTACGTGAGAGATTCCAAATGGATTCCCGAATGCCGTTTGGACTGACAGAAAAGTGAAATCTTTTCCGATAAGGTTTTTCCATCAGTTATCTGGTGACAGAAGAATATATATATATATATATATATATATATATATATATATATATATATATATATATATATATATATATATATATATATATATATATATATCTTATATATAAAATTCTCGTGTCACAATGTTCGTTCCCATACTCCTCCGAAACGGCTTGACCGATTCTCATGAAATTTTGTGAGCATATTGAGTAGGTCTGAGAATCGGCCAACATCTATTTTTCATCCCCCTAAATGTTAAGGGTAGTCCACCCCTAAATTTTTTATTTTATTTTTTAGACAAAATTTTTTGTTTTTATTTTTTTATGATACAGCATACAAAAATACATACAATCCTAAATTTTCACCCCTCTACGATCAACCCCTATTTTTTATTTGTTAAACTCCTTCGAAATGACTCGACCGATTCTCATGAAATTTTGTGTGCATATCAGTTAGCTCTGAGAATCCGACAAAATCTATTTTTCATCCCCCTAAATGTTAAGGGAGGTCCACCCCTTAATTTTTTATTTATATTTTTCAGACAAAATTTTCTGTTCTATTTTTTTTTATGATACAACATTCAAAAATACAGATAGATTGATAGGTAGATAGATAGATAGATAGATAGATAGATAGATAGATAGATAGATAGATAGATAGATAGATAGATAGATAGATAGATAGATAGATAGATAGATAGATAGATAGATAGATAGATAGATAGATAGATAGATAGATAGATAGATAGATAGAAAGATAAATAACTAGATAGATAGAAAGACAGATGGATAAAAATAATTTATATGGCTGAACGTTTGGTCGGTCAGATAAATTGATAGATGGATATGAAGATAGATAGACAGATAGATAGATAGATAGATAGATAGATAGATAGATAGATAGATAGATAACTCTCTAGATAGAAAGATATATAGTTAGATAGGCAGATATACATCGGCAGACAGAAGAATAGATAAAAATAATTTATATGGCAGAACAACGTTTGCTGGGTCAGTTAGTATATATATATATATATATATATATATATATATATATATATATATATATATATATATATATATATATATATATATATATATATATATATAATTATACAAAGAGTGTTAATTAATAAGTGCCCTATATTTTATAGATTAATTCCTCAGTTATTTATCAGGTTAAAGCTCATATTAGCATGGGTCCGCAAGGAGTTCATTTTTGAAATACCTACAGATTGTTAAATATATTATTCTTGTTTTCCGTAAATCATTTTTGAAGTAATGTCGGTATTTGGACGAAAATTGGTGTTCGTGAATTTTTTGATATGAGAAATTCAAATTTGATTAAAGTTTAGATCTTAGTTATATAGGGACCACCTCCTACATGCCTATTTCTCTCTTTGGCAGTTACAACTTTTTCGTGCACGAATTTATCACATTTTCCAGAAGAAGAATCACAAATCCGGCCAGTTTTCATGATAAAGGAAAAAAACAACAATTTTTTAAAGTCATTCTTCGAGAATTACATACAACTTGAAAAATAAATCTAAACTTTTCCAACGTTTCTCGTGATTTCGATCGAATCATTGTTTCAAAAACTCGATGAGCCCGTGTTATTTCCCATTGAACTTCGTCGAGTATTTCAACTCGGAACAACGGAAGAATTAGTTCATAATGCGATAATGATGACTTATCACCGAGCGTTCCACGAATTCAACATAATATCTACCTACTCTTTAAATTCGTTGGCTGTATCAGTTTTCTCATTCATTTCTAGAGTTGCAATTTCGTCAGTGAATGCGGCCTTTGCCGCACGACAATTGATTTCTCTTAGCGAAGAAAACTCGGAATTTTCCAATGGCGAATTAATATACACAATTCAAAGGAATCCTTCACTTAAACTCTTTCATGTGTAAGTATAGAATTGTGCTTGTGGAAATCTTGTTGAGAATGAAAGCATACTTATGTGAAAAACCTGCAAAAATCTAATGACACCTCGAAGTGAACAAATAGTTGATCCGTATTTCTACTTTACGAAGCTTAAAAAGTATACTGATGGATTCGAAGACTCATAATCTTCAGCTGAACACATTTCCTAATCGTAACCGTAACATATGATTAAGTATATGGTGTGTGTGTCGTACCTTGATTATTGGGTCCATTAAAGACCCACGCAAATTTGGTAGTGGGTCGATCATAATTCAAAACGTTCGTTCTGGTTTGTTTAGATGCGAATATTGCTACGAATGACGTAACGCGCGCGAAAATGGCCACTGTAATAGGCCTCTATGTTTAGAGTCCCAATTATGTAAGTTGTTGTATGTTTTTTCAATGAATGATTAATGTAATCAAGAAAATCATGTTGAATGACCAGGCTACGTAGGCGAAGTCGAGCATGTTCTAATGAAGTCTCCAATGGCACGTCGTCCTATTGTTCTCTTTGTATCTGACACATATATATATATATATATATATATATTCGAATTGTTGTTGCCTGTGATTTATTTTTAATCTCTTGATAATTATTAGCAATAACAGGCTGGTTGAATCTTAATGAATGTCATAATGAAACGTCAATTTATTAATTAAATCGAGTTTTTTAAGATTCAACCAGCCTGTTATTGCTAATAATTATCAAGAGATTATATATATATATATATATATATATATATATATATATATATATATATATATATATATATATATATATATATATATATATATATATATATATATATATATATATATATTTATATTATAATATATATATATATATATATATATATATATATATATGGTTGTCTTGTTTCCAGGGTTAGTATCCGCGTATTGTATTCGTCTTCGTTGTAGTCTCATCGACTTTTCGGCAAAATCACATGTGCCATATTCAGGTAGTATTCATTCCAACCAAGAAGAGCTACCTGAAGATGGCAAATGTGATTTTGCCGAAACGTCGAGCAGACTTCAACGAAGACGAAGCCAATACGCGGATACAAACCCGGGAAACCAGACAACCAGATTATCTCCGCGAGAACCTGAAAATCAACATATAAATATATAAATATATTAATATATATAAAAAAATATATATATATATATATATATATATATATATATATATATATATATATATATATATATATATATATATATATATATATATATATATATATATACATTCATATAAGTTCCATCGTATATTATTTTCTGGAAGAATATGGCAATAAAAGAAAACTTATTTTTCATCAAGATCTATTAAATGACTAGAAGATACGCCTTTATCTAATGAATATTTAAAATCGATTTATTTATAAATAAACAAGGAGAACTACTTTTTATTTATTTCATTGTATTAATTAATTTTCGAGGTATTCAGCCATGATTTCCAATTTCGAATTCTAACCAGGGCATGATAGACTGAATAATATGGTTGAAATAGTCGCGATCGTGTATAATCAATTCCTTTAGCATTCAATTATTCATAGGTAGATGATTAGCAATTATTAGAAGGTGGTGGGAGACGAACGCACAAAATAATTATTTATTGTAACGTTTTTGGACCGATATGCGAGCTCTATTAATTCCGCGTTTACTAAATTGATATATCATTGAAACGAAAAGATGGCGTTATCAATATCACGTTACCATGGACACGAGAGATACGACCGTGTCGAAACAGTCGCCGTTGTTATCAACGACAGTCCATGATTATTTCATAGATACTATTTCCCTAAATACGCTCTTCGTCCGGAACCGGTTCTTTTTTAAACTACTGACTCAAGCCAAAAGTTAATCCACGGAATTTATAAGTAAAGATTCTCAGTGTTAGTTCTAAGTAGGAAAACTTATAAATGTATTTAACATGGTATTTCACTTCCATTTACTGAGTATTTTCCAAATCAATTATCACTTCAATCAAAATATGGACGTTTTATTATAGGAATTCGAGTCAAAAATAACGAAATTAAAATAGTATTCACAAAATATTTAATAACATCGAATTTTTACTCGTATAAACAAATGCTAGGTCTATTACATAGCAGTCACAATTAAATGAAGTAACAACGTTCGAGATTAAATCAATTATGAAAAAAATATAAATATATATAAAAAGATTTTTTGTTATTTATTCCGATCTCTGATTATTCGAATAGAAAGTAAAGTATATGAAACAAATTATAATGAATTCTCCATTTTATCTTCGAGAAATATATAATTTAATCAACAGGGGTCAAAATAATAAGAAATTCCACATTTTATAGGTTATATCATGTTACGATGAAATTTTTTGTAATTTCCTGTTCATAATTATCCCTCTTGCTAAATTTCACTATATTATATAATTGTGTTGGTGCACTATTGTCAAGGTAACACAAGTTTGTGAAGAAATAACCTCGATAATTCCGGAGTGATAACAACTTCTCGTGTAGTAGTGTTTTGGAACAATATTTTAGTTTAGTACCTATCTGCTTTATAAAGAATACCAAGTTTCTTTACGTTCTCTGCTGGCTACACACAACACTCATATCTCTCAGGAAGTCGAACATTCCATCGTTATTATTTATTGTTTTTATTTGATATCGCTTGTTTGGAAGAACTCATATATCCCAAATGTTTTCTTAAAAATAAACAATACAAATCAAAACATTTATTTACATCGTTGCGTCACAAAAGTTCAAATTCCAAATGAAATTTTCCTTTTTTTTTCAGTGCTTATAAACAAAGATTGAGCGCATCGACAAATTGACAAATTATAAGCTTTATTACGAGTAATTGATTAATTCATTATTTAACGTAGCAATTTGAATGGGATATTCAATTAGACGAATGTATTTCAAATATCTTGATGGCCCAAGGTAGCTTTATCAACATATATTATTGTATATTTCACAGACTTTAATCGAATTTTACGATATTATATTCCTTCGTGTTAATGTAAACTTGTAAAAACATGGATCTCACTGTAGTAGGGGAACATAAATGCGTTGATTTTCACCGAGTTTCCACCCATTTCCGATAATTGATTTGAACTGAATGTTTCCCACGATTGTTCAGTGATGGCACCGAGGTTTTTAACTATTACTTTTCATGGTGTTATACCAATGTTGTGCTTGTATTGTGACGGATGGACATTATTTATTATGTCTATACTATGACAGTACGCTCATATACAGTTGATGGAATCCGTCTACGTTACTACGTGATAATTTAACATGATGAACAAAACTAAATTTGAATTTACTACGTTTATTATCACAAAATATTTTGAAAAATATAACAAATATCAATCTGCCCGATGATGGTCTAGAGACCGAAATTGCAATCGCAGTGTTATATTTTTCAAAATATTTTGTGATAATAAACGTAGTAAATTCAAATTTAGTTTTGTTCATCACGCTCATATACTATACCTCCCGCTTATTTCAAATTGGACACCTTATATATATATATATATATATATATATATATATATATATATATATATATATATATAATATATATATATATATATATAATATATATATATGTATATATATGTATATATATATATATATATATATATATATATATATATATATATATATATGTATATACCTATATATATACAGGGTGTCCCAAGTTCGAGTGCCTATTAGACGTTTCTGGAGAACTGGACATATTTGAAATCTGAAAATTGGGATTATGATATTGCTCGAGATTCTCTACAGAGCTAAAATATTTTCGGAGCTCAAGCACTTCCGGTTATACAGGGAGTGAAAATAAATTTTATAAAAGTTTTTCGTTCCTGATACTTCATATTCAATTCGGCGCACCTTTCTGTTGACACCATTGCATTTGTTCGAATAGTTTTCGAAATAACGGAAAAAAAAACCAAAAAAAGTCAAACATGTGTATTCAGTATTATGTTTATTCTTCTCATTTCCAACATCCTAAGCGTAAACCGTTTTTACAACATCGAAGAGGAAGAATGGGGAAAGGTCATGCACCTCATGAATTTTGGAAATATCATCGCAGGGTGTTTCAAATTTTGTGTTGAAAATTGTGATCGAAAATTGGCCATAACTTCTGTTTTTCAAATTAGAACCCTATTTTTTTATGATTGCGTTGGATTCTGCGAAGAAAAATAATGATAGTTTTCTAACATGATTGTGCTCCTAAATTCAATACTTTCTGAGTTATTTGAGATTTTCCCTATTTATGGAGTACGTAGTCAAATTCATCGAATCCAAAAAGATTCGATGAATATTCTTATGAAACCATAGGAACATTCTGTAACCAAGATAAATTATCTATTAATTATTCACAAGTGGCAGGTCAAATAATTTTTCGATTTCACAAAATGAACCGTCGCTATTTAATTATTTGATTTTGGATTTATTTCTTATATTATATTCTTTCAATTATACGCAATACACATTCAAATACAGTTTCAAATGATATTATTTATTTCAAATTCATTGTGAATGTCGAGTATCCATTTGATTTCCAATTTCTGAAAATATGTTTCATACTTTTTAAGTTTTGAAAGTGTTAGAGCACCTAAAGAATACAAAATAAGGATAGTTGATGATGAGGATAATGAAATTAGTGTTTTGCATTATTTCGAAGCGAATGAAAATTCATCTCTTCAATGGAAACCACATTAAATGGATTTGGTACTTCAGTACACCAAATTATGATAAATGAATTATGATAATGAATAAATGAAAATAATTTTTCTGTAGGTATTTAAATTTTCTTCATAAATGTAGTACCGCACTTCATTGTTCATTAAAAGAGCGAACACATTAAAACTAAATTTGTTCTAGGGATTTCTCTGTCTTTTTTCATGTGGATTCTCACTTTTCCAAATGCGGCAATTTTTTCTATTAAATAGTTCTTCATTATTGAATTTAGCTTCGTCTGTCCAAATGATTTTTCAAAAAATTTTCATCATTTTCAAGTTTTTCTAATATTCTTCTACAAAAATTTACCCTTTTCATGTAGTCACTTGGTTCTCATGTATGAACTTTCTCATATTTATAGTCATGCATTTTGTGTTTCGTCAAAATTCGGTTCACTGAATTTCTGCTTACATCGGTTTCATGAGCTGCACATCGAATAGATGCATTTTCATTCGCTTCGAAATAAGTCAAAACACTGATTTCATTCTCCTCATCATCAACTACACTTCTTTTATATTCTTTAGGAGCTCTTACACTTCCAAAACTTTGAAAGTTTGAAACATATTTTCGGAAGATCTTCTCCGTCATGGAAGGTAAATGGGGATACTTCTCGTTGAAAGCCCGGCAGGTTCTATTAATAATTCTGTCACATTCACCATGTATAAAAAATAGATCTAGAATTTCATTATTAGAATAAGGATTCATTTTCTTAAATCGATAAATGAAGATAAGGAATAACAATTAGACCTGACACTTGTGAATAATTAATAGATAATTTATCTTCTATGATTACAGAATGTTCCTATGGTTTCATAAGAAGAAGTCGAATCTTTTTGGATTCGATGAATTTGACTCTACGTACACCATAAATACGAAAAATCTCAAATAACTCAGAAATTATTGAATTTAGGAGCACAACATGTTGAAAAACTATCATTATTTTTCTTCGCAGAATCCAACGCAATCATAAAAAATAGGGTTCTAATTTGAAAAACAGAAGTTATGGCTAATAATTGGTAGATAATTGGAGAGGGCCAGTGAAAAAAAACACAGAAATCTATCTTATGTTAATATCAACGTTTCGACAAGTTATATTGTCATCCTCAGGATACTAAAAACAGAAATGGCAAATTCACAACTGTAGACACGTTATAGAACAGGTAACATTATAATTAATTTAAAATATTAAAGAACCAAACATAAAGATATGAAATCTTGATTAATATCTTCATTTTTAAGTTTACAATACAACAATCAGATAAAATAAAGAAGCAATTGTTATAAGTACACGTAAACCATATTTACAATTATAATACTGTTATGGAGCAATAGAAGTACAAGAAGTTGTTAAAAATTGAACAATTTTGGTTCTTGGAATAGACAATTTCTCTTAATATTAATTTTTGCCTAGTTTATTTACAAACAATATTTGACACATACAAAAATTAAAAAACATTTAGCATTTTAAAGTTTTCAAAAATTAAACATTTTAAGCGCCATAGCAAAACAGTAAAAACATCAGGACTTACCAACATATTCAGATTTCTTTAGTTAGAAATTCAAAACACAGGATGCAATGGATAATTTCCATGTTAAAGTTGTTGTACATATAGGTACAGTGCCAAAGAAATACCTTTCTTGTTCTTTCTGTTTAGATTTTCTTTTTGTAATGAATGTATTTTTGAGGACCGATTTGTTTATCGTTTTACTGGCGACTAGCAACTGAATAGTTCAATATAATTCATAATATTGCGGATGTATGATAGGATTTCCCATCAGTAAAAAGATCAACATTTGGTTGTTTTTTTAACTCGAGGGACCTACAGTTTAACGCCGGTACGGAACGGCCGATGGGCTTGTGAACGATGCACATTACCCAACAATTCCTCTTAAAACTATAACCACTAAATTCCGGACATATACAACAGCCAAGAGCAAGGTGGGACTCGAACCCACAATCCTCGGTTTACATGCGGTAAACCATACCGCCTGGTCTACCGAGGCCTCCATTTGGTTGCTATCGTAACCATAAAGATAATATCGTAACCATAAAGATAAAAATTGTGAGGAGAGAGTTCAAAATTACCATAGACATTTAAAAGGTGATTTCATTATAAGAATTTAATTATTTATTTTCGCATTTTATAAATCAAGTTAAAATAAGAAGTATCCAGGCCTTCCGTATCTTGTTTTTTATTCACAGAATTTTTGTTTTTTTTTATTGAAATACTTTCCTGTAGCAGTCTTTTCCCTAAGTTACTTTGAGTAGCTACTATTGATGTTTTGTCAAAATCAAATTGTTGGGCAAATTTTAAAGCTCTTAAACGCTATTTCTAAAGAGCGAAAATACTATCAAAAATATTTCTCTAGACTTAAAGTCAAGACTCCAGAAGAACTTAGGAGTGGCATAGTCTATCAAATTCCGTGTGCAGATTGTGAGGGTGCATATGTCGGGCAAACTGGTAGATACCTAAAGACCAGAATCTCAGAACATCAAAGAAGTGTCAGACCTGCCAATTTGGCCACAACAAATTCAAAAAGAGCCCTTGCAGACCACGCTTTAAAATTTGCCCACCAATTTGATTTTGACAAAACATCAATAGTAGCTACTCAAAGTAACTTAGGGAAAAGACTGCTACAGGAAAGTATTTCAATAAAAAAAAACAAAAATTCTGTGAATAAAAAACAAGATACGGAAGGCCTGGATACTTCTTATTTTAACTTGATTTATAAAATGCGAAAATAAATAATTAAATTCTTATAATGAAATCACCTTTTAAATGTCTATGGTAATTTTGAACTCTCTCCTCACAATTTTTATCTTTATGGTTACGATATTATCTTTATGGTTACGATAACAACCAAATGGAGGCCTCGGTAGACCAGGCGGTATGGTTTACCGCATGTAAACCGAGGATTGTGGGTTCGAGTCCCACCTTGCTCTTGGCGGTTGTATATGTCCGGAATTTAGTGGTTATAGTTTTAAGAGGAATTGTTGGGTAATGTGCATCGTTCACAAGCCCATCGGCCGTTCGGAACCGGCGTTAAACTGTAGGTCCCTCGAGTTAAAAAAACAACCAAATGTTGATCTTTTTACTGATGGGAAATCCTATCATACATCCGCAATATTATGAATTATATTGAACTATTCAGTTGCTAGTCGCCAGTAAAACGATAAACAAATCGGTCCTCAAAAATACATTCATTACAAAAAGAAAATCTAAACAGAAAGAACAAGAAAGGTATTTCTTTGGCACTGTACCTATATGTACAACAACTTTAACATGGAAATTATCCATTGCATCCTGTGTTTTGAATTTCTAACTAAAGAAATCTGAATATGTTGGTAAGTCCTGATGTTTTTACTGTTTTGCTATGGCGCTTAAAAAGTTTAATTTTTGAAAACTTTAAAATGCTAAATGTTTTTTAATTTTTGTATGTGTCAAATATTGTTTGTAAATAAACTAGGCAAAAATTAATATTAAGAGAAATTGTCTATTCCAAGAACCAAAATTGTTCAATTTTTAACAACTTCTTGTACTTCTATTGCTCCATAACAGTATTATAATTGTAAATATGGTTTACGTGTACTTATAACAATTGCTTCTTTATTTTATCTGATTGTTGTATTGTAAACTTAAAAATGAAGATATTAATCAAGATTTCATATCTTTATGTTTGGTTCTTTAATATTTTAAATTAACTATAATGTTACCTGTTCTATAACGTGTCTACAGTTGTGAATTTGCCATTTCTGTTTTTAGTATCCTGAGGATGACAATATAACTTGTCGAAACGTTGATATTAACATAAGATAGATTTCTGTGTTTTTTTTCACTGGCCCTCTCCAATTATCTACCAATTATAAAGAATATTTGGGTCACAAGCAAACCTTTTGAAACATAAGTTATGGCTAATTTTTGATCATAATTTTCGACACAAAATTTGAAACACCCTGTGATGATATTTCCAAAATTAATGAGATGTATGACATTTCCACATTCTTCCTCTTCGATGTTGTAAAAACGATTCACGCTTAGGATGCTGGAAATAAGAAAAATGAACATAATACTGACTACACATATTTGACTTTTTTTAGGTTTTTTTTTCCGTAATCTCGAAAACTATTCGAACAAATGCGATGGTGTCAACAGAAAGGTACGCAGAATTGAATACTTGATCATATCAGAAACCAAAAACTTGAAAAAAAAATTTTTTAATAGAATTTATTTTCACTCCCTGTATAACCGAAAGTGCCTGAGCGCCGAAAATATTTTAGCTCTGTAGAGAATCTCGAGCAATATCATAATCCCAATTTTCAGATTTCAAATATGCCCAGTTCTCCAGAAACGTCTAATAGGCACTCGAACTTGGGACACCCTGTGTATATATATATATATATATATATATATATATATATATATATATATATATATATATATATATAATAATATATATATATATATATATATATATATATATATATATATATAGTAGATACCATGTAATTTTAAATTTTGTTTGTTCAATGTCAGTTCGATTTCTCACATGACTTTATATTTTAGAATACTTTCTTTCTCCCATTATTCTTTATCTTACCACCAAAGTCAGATTGTTCTGTCTATCCCGTCAACGAAGAAGCTACGGATCAAAAATGTAAATACGACAGTGGTAGGTTAGTTAGTTCTACTAGCCGCGTTTCCAAGAATCACAAATCCCAACCGTCTGAGAGTTCGAGATGTCTAGTGTGCCATGAAGAAAACATGCCATCGTCTCGATTTAAAAACCACCGTTGCCAAATATCCTAACGGCAGCTTGAATGTTTGAATTATTTTCATCTACGGTCATTTCTTTGATTGGATCATATATATTATAAACTTTCATAGTTCTGTAAAATAGTGAGAACAACTATTGAGTACCGAATATGCAGCAGTTCAAAAAATCGAATATGAGAAAAAAATAATAAAATAGCAAATCTACACCTCGAAATTTATGAAAGTTACGAATCATAAACATCAAGAAATGATGTTTAATAATAACTGCTATCACTTTTTTCACTGGCAACTACCGTATTCCGTTTACAAAATCGATAGCAGTTTCGGCAACAAGATTGTTGTTAATCATTGCGATATGGTTGTAAGAGTTAGTTTACAGAATTTTGATGCAATTATTGAGGGTTATTGAAATAAGGGTCAAGGAGACCTCTTCGAAGGTCATCGCCCGTAGGGTACGCCCACTTGATGATGATCCTCTATAGATGGAGATACATTCAACCGGGAAATGACGCGTGGATAAAAATCTTCCACCGGCGTAGACCATTTCATTTTCGAATTGTCTTCTCGATTTGAAGCCTCGCGAATTCCATTTTATAATGGTTTAGATTTTCTATACGAGGTGACCCTTTCGAAAAAAACATAGTCGAGTATTGACGAGAAAATCTAATAAGATGTATTTTTGAGATCATCGTACAATCAAAAGATTTCTCGTTAAATTGTAAATATGAGTTATGTGTTTGCGGTATGTTTTTTAATGAAATTCCAGTAACTTCATATAGGTACCTACAGTTTACGGTTAGGGCGCAACCGGTACCAGGTTCGAATTCCGAGTAACATATGGATGTTGACGATGTTGTGAATGTTCATTTAGTTGTATTTAAAAAAAATTATATGTAATGTACTAGTTTATAGCTGTTGGGAACCGGCATTGAACTGCAGGCCTCGCCTCCTACATACAATAAAATCTACATTTAACACGAATATTTCAGTCGATATTACAAATATCATTACCTATATCATATGTCAAGTCGAATATTATACTGTTTTTCCCAGAATTCAATTAACTTCTAAAGACCATTAATTTTATTGCAGGCGATTAGTCAAAAGCTATCAACCTAAGAAGAAAGAAGAAGAAGAATTTCAACAGTGAGTATTCTATCTGTTAAATACTTGAAGCTTCTCAATAACATGCTCACAACATTTATACATTTACGACTATAAATCCATACTGTAGTTGATTTTGTTACCAGTTTTACTGCATTGTTTCTTCCAAAATCTTTTAAAATCTATAATCGAAATTATTTCAAGTTCTTGTTTCAGACTGTTGTTGTACGAAAGAATCGAATAATGAAATCTTTCTTGGCCAAAATAAAAGGCCAATTTGTTATCCCAGATCGACAGTGAAACGTTCTCGTAAAGGACGGGGTAATTAACATCCCTTGTTGTTTCAGCTGTGATCAGCCGTTTATGTATTCCCTCGAAAGCTTGGGAACAACAACGCATTATTTTTTGGAACATCTTTTTGATAGAAATTACGTTATTGTTTGAATATTACTCTACTCGCATACTTTTCGACTAGAAAGTTTTATTTCTCATATATGCATTTTTGAAAGAGTTCTAGCAAAGAAAAACAGCATTAATATTGAATTTTGTAATAATGTGAAATTCTTATTTACGTAACTTATGCGATTAAAAACTAGATATCTCGATATCTTATAGCATAATTCAACTGAACTATCTTTATAAAAACGAGTGGAAATGTAAAGTGATATAGTTAAGGTATTGAATTTTTTGGAATTTTTCGTTTAACGTTTTACTAATATCATTGAACTTGACCATATAAAAAAAATTCAGCAGTATGCGAAATCAATTCTATAAAATGTTTTTTCGGCCTAATCAAACAGGTACTGTTTTTAATCGATAAGTATTGAAACAAGTCCAATCGTCGTGTATTATTTCCCATCATGAAACGTGCTATTTTCAGCATTATCCGCTTATTATGACCGTAATAATACTGGACGTGACATTCCTAGGACAAATTGCAAAAGACGCGGCGACATCCTGACAGTAACTCAAACTTCCTACAGGCGTTGCCGGTATTTAAACGTTGTTCACCTGCAATGATTTATTGAAAGATAACAGTTAAAAACGTGACTGAGATTTTCATTTGAATGATTTCTTCTGAAGGAAAGATGGTTGGCTATACCTAGTCTACGTTGAAATTTAAATCGATACCGTATGGAAAGTGTTGCTATCTAGTTAGCCGGGAAAAGTGTTAGTAAACATAATTTTATATAGTTACTATGGTTACTACAGTTTGTCGATGTGATATTTTTGACTGATATGAACGAAACTTTTACTGATCTGTCTTTCATAAGTATCCTTTATGCGGAACATACTGGTTTATTATTCTTACCAATAAAATAATTTTCCATTAAATAAGAATAATGGATCGCTTTCAAAATAGATTCCATGTTTCTCTCTTGTATGTATTGAAATCAAAGTTTTACACGGTCATCATGAATACGTCGAGATTGAAATCAAGGCGGTAGCGCTCGTTTATGTCGACCTTGGCTGTAGTTGCAAGACCGAAAAGACTGCAGTTTTAAATCGAAATCGTAGATTCCTTTATCTAGCCTGCATTAAAACGCAATTATTTCATACCGTTGTCGGCTTGACTGAAAAACTCGGGAGAGCGATGGAGATTATTGCCGACTAGTTATGCATTATGTAGGTTCCATGTCAGATAGTTACAATTTGCAACGTACGTGTCCAGGTGTCCACTTCAACCCGCGGTCGATACTGTTTCCGTAATGTTGAAAATTAAGGCAAATCAGACTGGTCTCAAAGGAAGTCTTGAATTCATGATCTATTTTATAACTAGACAATTTTTATAATTGAAAAAATTGAAATCATTATGGTTTTTGCTCGATATATCTGTTCCTCTCTATACCCTAAAAAAAAATCGAAAATCCTCGTACTTTCTCAGTACAATGGGTAAAACTACAAAATCGTTTCACGATTTTGACAAAACCTAAGCATTTTTGCCATGCGTATATTTTAAGGATCAGGAATAAATTGAATGAAACAATTCTTCAGTGGCAGCACTGATGTGTTCCACAATAAAACCGAAAGAAAACATTCTCGACTTGAACTTACTTGCCATATTTCAATTATTGACCATAATGGTGCGTGAGAAAACGAATTTCTCAACTTGTGACCTGAGCTCTTCATTTGATTATTCAACAATAATTTTTCCACTATATAATCAAAATATTAAGTGGTTTGGTATGGACGGATATTCCGTTAAGAAATGTTAGTATGGCTGTCTTAATAATGTTTTATAATCGTTTATATGTTTGTTGATATTTAAAATCCCCAATTTGACTATATTACTTTTCATACTCTATCATTGTGATTGCACGTTTGTAGAATGTCTACTTGTTCGTTCGCAGATATACCTCCTGTAAAGCATTCAAAATACTAACGGATGAAGTTAATGACTTGGCTGGTCAACACGAAGTGATAGCTGAGGATCTACAGTCAAAAGTCATCAAGGAACTGAACGCATTAGTTAAAGATTTAAGAGAAGAAAGAAAGGTAACTATCGTTCTCTTTATCAATCGAACTATCTACATTAATAATTTTTTCAGTAAAGATCTCTTTTTATGGAGCTGAACTTCTTTCCTCCGTTGAAAAATTTATATCTTTATCGAAATTTTTTTTTTCAGTTCATTCAGCAAACGTATAAAAGAACTTATACTCTCAATAAATGATGAGTTATTTCTGACGAGCGGTTTTCAACTAATGACTAATTGGAAATCGGTCTAACTCGAAAAGATATGTAGTTGTATTAGTCACAGTTACGTTGTGTGGAAATTTCTTTAGTTCGAAAGTGTGATTGACTGCGGTCATCAAGTACATTTTCCATACTTTTGTTAAGTTTGTCATTTAGTATTCTATCCCGAATATGTTGCTAGTTCTTGGAAAGTGAAGTAGAGTGTTGTAGTTGAAACATAGACTATTGTAATAAATATTTCATCGGGACATATTCCATTGAGATCATGGTGTCTTATGTTTCTTACAATTATTCATTGATGACGTTCGAGTTTTCATAGATTTCGGTTTTAATGTTGTGAAGAAACAACAACAAGAGATTTAAAATATCTAATTCAATTAATATACTTAATGCTATGATGAACCAAACTAAATTTGAATTTACTACGTTTATTATCACAAAATATTTTGAAAAATTTTAACACTGCGATTGCAATTTCGGTCACTAGACCATCATCGGGCAGATTGAGTTAAGAACTGAATACAGAATTAAGTATAGATTTGCGCTTACGGGTGGGAAAGAATTATTGCAGGTACCTAGATAGACAAGAGGAACATATTTCAAGAAGGGCTAATCGAGTGAATTTCCCAAATTGGTACAATACAATGTTCTTAGAAAGGTCGTTATTGTTTGAATACACTAAATATAGGAGAATATATCAAGTCAATCTGGTCGTTCAGGAAGATATCTTTTGCATTATGATTGAGTTAAATTTCTAATGATTCTAAGTAAGTAAGTTTGGTTCCTTTCGGTAATTTGTGCATGATTTGAAAATTATCTATTTTTGGAAATGGGTGGTGGTTTTCACGGCAATGATTTGAAAACGTTGAATCCGTTTTATTTTTCAAAAAAGATTGTTGGTGTTCTTTAAATCTTGTCTTGAACGATCGACCAGTCTGACCTATATATACTCCTTTACATACAGGACAAATCAACTTATAAACTCCTGAACTTTCAAATTTTGAAGTGATATCTTTGGCATTGAATAAAAATCCTGAGAGTTTTGTCTTAGGTTTGAAAGCAATTTTAATATTACACTTAGGTGTGACATCTGTCGATCCAATTCTTTTTCAATTTTGATATTTGGGTGAATGCTATTAATATAATTCAAAAACTCTCGCGGTGCCCTTAAAACAAGCAATTACATCATCAACGTATCTATGCCGGATTCCATCAACTACTTAATGCTATATGAAAGTGAGCATTTTACAACGTTTAAAGTTTTTCTTAATGTTGTTTGTTTTATTTGTTCAAACTTTCATTGAATTCCAGTTTGTTAATTTGTTTCATACATCCATAGAAACAACTTCAAGAGGGCTACAGGCTGACGCAGATTCTTCAAGCTCAACTGGACACGCTGCAAAGGTCGAAAAAGGCGTACGATAAAGCGTTCAGAGATGCGGAAAAGGCTCTAGACAATTTTCAAAAGGCGGACGCGGACTTGAACTTATCGAGAGCCGAAGTGAGTAAATCAACGAAATATTCTAAACGTTAATTGAACTAATGAATGTATCAGATGCCTTAGAAGCTTTTTCCAGAGCCACCCAATCGGGCAAAACTGGCGAAAAAATAATTCATTTTTCAACATGATCTTTGTTCAGTTCAATACACTGTTTATGTCAATGTTTTCTACATTTGATCACCTGTATATAATAGGAACTTTCGAACCCTTCGAAATGGTCATTGACTTCAGATTCGTTCAGATCTAGGGCTAAAATTTGTCACACACTCACCTGTTAAAAAAAGGGAGGTTAGAACTAGAGGATTCTCGTAATTACGTAAGGATGGACGAAGAACTCTATTCGTAACTCTTGGACATGGTTATTCCATTGATAAAAAGTCAAAACACAATGATAAGATTGGCAATAACTGCAGAAATTACCAAGATTTAAAATTCACTACTTTAATATCTCCGAAAGCCTCACCGTACGTACCACTTCTTTTCGAGATGAAAACTTTTTCATTTTATCTCCGAAACTCACCACGAAGACTATTGATTTTAGCGACAACTGTACTTTTTGTAACATTTGCTTGAACGATTTGCAGCTTCTCTATCAATATTTTGTACGCCTATTTTTTTTTTTTTCGGTCTAAATAGTGCTTTGATTTTGTCTGTCACAAGCAGGGTAGGTCCCTGTCCAACTCCTCAAATTCCCGTAGAAATTCCCGGGACATTGTTCTGCAGTCAGACATAATGATGAAACTATCTGTAAATATTTTTAGTAAATATTATACAAATTCGTGAAATATTTAACTCATTATTTTAAATACCTACTACAGTAACAAATTATTTCTTAAACTCAACCGCCGCTACTGCGTTAAAAACGCACACTACTCGGTAATTTGCATCCATCACAATTCACACGTAGAGACTTGAATGCATTCGTTGGAATGCGCATCCAAAAATTCAAGCGATTCCTGAAAACATCAACGCGGCGTTCATCCGGGTTGTGCATTCAAAAACGTGCGTTTTCTGCATCCACATTAACGTTATTTGTTGCACGTTCATGAATGCACGTTGATGTATTAAAGACATCGGCGCCCGTGTGAAATGGCCTTAGGACAGCCAATTGGAATTTTAGTTCTTATATTTATTTTTTCAGTAGCTATAATGGAATAAGAGGGATTTCCATTAAATTTCCATCCATCTGATTGCGAAGAAATGCATGCATAGTTGAGCAGTTTAGGAAGTACCTAATTTTAGTACAACAATAGACGTTTTATCTCGCATCGGTGTCGTCACTAAAACTGCGGTCGATCGCTGACCAACAATATTTTGATTTCAGGTGGAAAAGCAGCGAACGAACTACCAGTACAAGACCCAAATATGCGACACGGCCAAGAACGAGTACGCGCAGCAGTTGCAGAGGACCAACGAGCTGCAGCGGCAACACTACAGATCCGGACTCCCCGAGGTGTTCAGGCATCTTCAGGAGATGGACGAGAAACGGATCAAGAACATCAAAAATTTCATTTACAGTTCGGTGAAAATCGAGCGAAACGTTTTCCCTATAATTAATAAGTGCTTGGACGGCATCCTTAAGGCTGGTGATATTATTAACGATAAAGAGGTGAGTTTGTGTGTGTGTGTGTGTGTGTGTGTGTGTGTGTGTGTGTGTGTCAGGCCAGACGTTTCGGTCTGCATAAAGATCACGACGATTGAATGTCCATCGTTTTCAGTCAGTCATTTTCATTGCGATACAACTCTTCCGTAATTTATAATTTTACATTATATTTGAGGTACTCCTTTCAGCTTCTCATTGTTATATTTTATTTAGCTTCTGAAATCCATCGAAACTTCCAATTATTGGAAGTTGTGTGGGTTCCAACGCTAAAACGAATCAACAGTTTCAATGTAACTCGAACATATTAAACTATAAAATAAAAAACTGGAATTACCTAAAATTTTTATTTTACTAAAAAAATGGTTCGTAATACTTGACTTCCAAAGATTTTAGGCTACGATATTTGTGAATATAATCAAATGTATTTCGTGAAATTTTATCAATTATCTATGTAATCTCCATCTCAAAATCAAACGTTGGCTAAAAGAAGCATGTAAATACAAACATGAATGAAAAAATACAAATATATCTACAACATAAGTAAAAGTCAGTTACAAACACCAGTATTTAATTATGCGGAACAAAACACTTTAAATGATATAATGCACGATTTAATAGAAAATGCTTTGGTTTTGAGGCAATTTATTACAAACAGTAACACACATATTTGGTATCTTTTCATATAACGCACTTTTGTGCTTAGGAAAAAATAATATCCTATCATTTATTGTACTATACCTCATTTGGCATAATATTTAAATTGCTGATTTGAGGATTAATATCGGGACAGAGTGAGTATACCATGGCCAGCGAGATACTTCCTACTCGGTAGGGTGAAGGCTAAACAAAAGCCGAATTATTATCTTCTGTGCAATGCAACCTCCAACCTGTCGATATACCTACCCCATAATAACGTTTTAAAAGTAAGGTGCGTGTGAACCATAGCTTGATACACACCTACAAGAGCTGTAAGTGCCATACTGGACCTTAGCTGAAGAAGAGTAAAAAATTCACTAGTTAGTCTTTTTGCAAACATGATTTGTGTGACTCACCAAATCAAGAAAACAACCCAAATATCGAGTCTTCTTGTCAACTGAAGCACTAACAGGATCTAGGCAGCTCTGTACAATTCCCATGTTTTTTATTCGCAGTCATATTGTGTCTTTATATTTTCCTCGTAAGGCCTTATAAAGTTGTCTAATGACTTTAATTTATTACATGGATTTTCTCGGACCTCTTTTGATATTAATATTAATGACCTCGTAATAATTTAAAGTTTTTCGGCAACCCAAGAGAATTGGTCATGCGCATTTTCTAATCCCTTTCGTTCTTTTAGGATACTAAGATGGTGATAGATAGGTACAAGTCGGGCTTCGAGCCCCCCGAGGACATACCGTTCGAGGACCTGTCGAAAAGCGGTAGCGAAACTGGCAGCGCTCACATCATGAGTGCCGTGCAGCCAACTCTAGGCGGCAAGATCAAAGATGGCGTGTATACCGTCAAAGGGACCGTGTCCGGAAAAGCCATCAGGAAGCGGACGGGAATATTTCAAATCTTCGGAAACAGGGGGGTGAGTTGGTTTTTCTCCCTCATATCATAATTATTTTCCTCCTCGCAAATCGTTCATCTCTCATATGAAACTCAATTTGAGTTGACTACTAAGTATGGTTAGGGTAGCGCGAGTAACGTGATCATATTTCAAGTTGAATTAACGGGCCTTTATACTGAAAGTAAAGAAGGAAATATAAAATTGATTTTCATTAAATCTAGCAGAGTCATTTTAAATAAGTATCTATATTGGAAATTAATGAATGCTGATCTTTGCATACAGTTAATTCAATGTGAATAAAAGGAAAAAGAATGATTTTGAAGGGGGCTAATATATAGAGTTGTTGACTTCCAGGAGAGTGAAATAATATATATTTCTTAATAAATGAACTACACTCCAATTAGTCACTAAATTATTAAACTGTATACTCTGATTTGTCTTCATTCTTCACAAATGTAAATAATGTCTGTTTCAAGCAGTTGCTTTGTATTTATTTCAGTCTAACTCTCACTTTCTTCCAAGATAGTCTATTTATCGAAATTTTACATATTTTCGAGGATTTCCAAACTTTACAAGAAAGTTAAAAAAGAGTAGATCGCCATTTAATTCCTTCATCTATAAATTATTTTTATATTTCTTTATCGATCTCAAGGTATAGAACAATGAACTCATTCGCGTTTCGTTTGTACTATTTATTAATTGGAATATTTTATATTTATTTGGCTGATGGTGATGGTTCGGCTACTTTGAGTTTAACTTACCTCAAAAAATCTTTAGTAAGTATAACTTAGTGAAACTGGCATGGTCTTGATTTTACACCGAGATTTTCACACAGTATATCCTGTAACTTAAATTTAAGCACCGCAGATAATTGTGATCGGATTTCGGACTGCCTTTGTCTTAAAAAACCTACAAGCAGAAGGGACAAAATTTAATTTCACAATGCAGTATTGTTATTGGTATTCGTTTCACGTCTGCTCTTCTAGGTTTTTTGAATCAGTGGAAATTCGACATCTGGCCATTCGGTACGCATCACTCACCACTAACTAGCAACCTTTCATCACAAATTGACTTTTATGTTCCATTTTCCCAAAAAAAAATGCAATCAAAATCTCGTATTGTATTATTCTCGTATGATTTCATGTAGGTACATTTCGTATAATAAAAAAATAATACAATATTTTAATCTTCGAACGATGATTTGATATATTGAACTTTATTTGTAATATTCAAATTAAGAATTTAGATCAGAATTTCACTTCTGTTCTATTGTTCGTGAACGTATCAATCTCTATTCTTTTAAAAATGAGGAGTCTCTAAAGTTTTTACAAAATCAAAGTACACAATGGAATTTGTTCCTTGAAGCTTAATTCAAATTTCAAGCGGATCAGACTTTGAAAAAAACACAATTATGTAATTTACTGGTACACAACATTTCCTACAGGTGAGAGCTTCCATTTGGTGAATCATTCAGATACTATACTATATTCTGGAAACTGACTACAAAAACAGCTGTCAATATAGTACATTCTTCTATAGTGTCACAAATAATGCGTTCAGCCTAAATTATTTCATTAATAGTTAGAAATCCTCTATAATCAATAGTCACTTTATTGTACTGAATTCACTATATTATATGACTCTCGATGACTTACTCAACGTAGGATTATGCATGACTATTTTCTCATTGCAATTCAAATACTCGATGCAAATAATTATACAAATAGTTAGTAATCCTGTCGATAGAAATTTAGTTCATAACACAGTTAAATAATTCAATCTTAGTCTTTGTTAAAAACCCCTAAACACACATATATCATACATATGATACAACTTCAACTAATGCATGATTAAGATGCTCAATATAGGAACTGCCGTTCAAAAGGAAATTATTGGAATTGTCACGATAGTTTGAGATGAATATAATTAATTCGGTCAACTTAATTAATTGATCGAAACCTTTGAAGAAGATTTAGGTATATGTTATAGCAAAGTTTGAACAAAACTATCATTCCTAGTACGATGATCACTAATCCTAAGTAATTTGACTCACAATCAATTCTAAATAACAATCTCTATAAAAATTATTTGAATAAGGTTTCATCTATTATTATATTCATACTATGTATTAATAATTAATTACTTTTATGTTGAGTTTGAGTGAAAAATATGTTCATCGGGTAAACATTTAGTCAAATGTTTATTAACCGGATAAGTTAGAAATGAAATGTATTAGATAGAGAAGTATAAGTTCAAATTTTCTCACTAAATTGACAGTTTATATAATATATTCTGTTTAATTTATAAAATTTTTGAACGGCAGTGTTCCTAAAATGTTTTCAACTATATATTAAGCCTTATTATGCTTCTAGCTCTTATATCATTTAAATAAGCATGTGCTAATGCATTTATTTTTCATGCATACAGAAGCTTACAGACGTCTGTATGGCAATTAAGGTATGTGCTTTTCGCTTTTTTTCTAATACTAATAGTAGGTACCTTTTACTTTCAAATATGCGTTCATATATAATAGAAACTTAAGATAACCGAATGCAAGAATTACGACGCTGTTATAATACGACCTTTGAAGTATAAGAGGTATGAGGTCTGATAAAAAAAATATTGTCCTAATTTTATTACTTATCTCTAACTATTTCTGTATAGTATAGTGACAAAAGAGTAACATTTGTATTAATAATATTTCTTCAAGAGTGACATAAGGTACAACATCGCAATTGTTACATTTTTGTTTGAAAAAAAGATCAATAAAGTCCTTGTCTTGGATGTTCCAGCTCATTAAATAGCTGTGTAACAAGAAGTTTCTCATTTTAAGATGTCCTTAATATCTGATGGAGAGTATTTCATAATGGACTTCATTAATATTAATGGGTAAATTAAGGTTTCAAAAAATATAAATTACCTTGTTTCTCTATCAAACCTCGTATCTATTTTATCTGATCCTTCTTAAAATATAACAAGGATTGTCAAATGCTCAGCAAATAGTTTATGATTGAATTTATTGTAATTCTTAAGTAGGTTTTATATGAACGGAATATTGAACAAACATTGACGAACATTCTTATCAAAAAAAGCGTTGTCAACAGCTATTCTTTAGTTTGATGCGTCATGTTAATTTTTTTTGCGTATTTAGTTTATAACTGTTTACTGCTGAAAAAATTGAGTTTGGCCAAACAGGTTGAATTTTTTTTACCAGCTATTATTTTTTATAACAAATTCGCACACATTGAAGGTTTTATCGCATAAGGGCGATTGTCCGCGATCTGAATTATTCAGAAAGTGTATAGAAAAAAATATTCGATAAAAACTGTTATATCCAAGTTTTTTCTTCAGGAATGAGTTCTTGGATCGTCGAAAAGGTTAAATATATTTGTGCAAATCATTTAATATTTTTTATTTAATTTTCGGATACTTTAAACACTCGATGTCAAACAAAATTTCAAATCTACATCTCCTCAGACAGTACTAAAAGAGGATGATGATCGAGTAGATATAACTGAATAAAAATAGAATAACTGAATATTTATTGAAATGTTTGCGCATTCGAGATGTGCCAATGTGTGCGAAGTCTAATTTAAGAGGCTTGGCTGAAATAATTATTATCTTCTTAATCGCGTATTCCAAGTTGTCTGTATTGATAATGAAGTTTTCCGTTTCAAATTCGTCCTACTAATATAAATTATCTCTCTGTTTGTTCGCAGCACGCTGCCATTTCCGACGGAAAGGAGGACATGAGCGATCTGCCCCCAAATCAGAGGCGGAAAAAGCTGACCCAGAAAATCGAAGAACTCAAAGCGAAGGTAGCCCAAGAATCCGCCGCCAGAGACGGCCTGATGAAGATGAAGAGCGTATACGAGGCGAATCCGGCTCTGGGCGATCCAATGACTGTCGAAGGTTTGTATCAGGTCACTTACTATGGAGAAGAGTAAAAATTCACATATCGATCATTAGGTGTGTGACGTCGTCAAGGTCGGGAAATATGAAATTAAAATAATTATCGAAACAAATTTTGTGCAGTACTAGCTGAACCACAAACAGTTGTAGGTGCATCAGATTTTAAAGTGAGGCAACGTGTAGAACGACGAAAGTTTTTCCTACTATTCTATGATATAACTTTTGAAAGAAAGGGGCATTCGATCCCCCTGAGAAATTAAATGACATGCCTTGCACTTTGGCAGGAATTGAAGCCTCGCGAATTTTTTGGAAGATCCGTTCAAGGAGTCTGGCAGAAAGAAATCAGCTAGTTAGAACTTCAGAGATATCTGTTTCAATTCACTTATGGCAAACAAAAACGGACGGTTGTTACTGAATTTTCAATGTAGTTAGTCTCCTCTTTATTCTCTGCGCTAGGGGCTACCAATATGCTTCGCAAAGTCTCATTTTAAGTGCGTTCTCTTTATTTCCAGGCCAACTGAACGAGAGCAGTCATCGACTGGAGAAGCTCCAGAACGAACTGAAACGTTTCCAGGGTTACTTGGACGACGCGTTGAAGAACCAGAACGGCTCCAGCAACTCGGTGACCAACTCTCCGCGGCTGGTTAACGGCTCGCGGCACCACCGAAACTCCGGTGGCAGCGCGGCCGAGGAGGAATCCCTCAGCAGGTCCGCTAGCGATAGCAGTGTCACTAACCCTACGGTCAACCATAACAGGCAGTCGGTGCCCACCACGCCACAGCTTAACAATCACGGGTAGGGTCATTTAACTGGATTTAACTCTTTACTTGTTTTCCTTTCGCTTCGAAGGTATCGGGAAAAAGTATTCAATTGTTGAACTATTACATTCAAAATCTACAAGCAAAATTCCACCTTGAATTCACTTTTTGAATAGAAAGAAAACGTGAATTATTTTAAACAGAAATTATGTGAAAATTACTTAGGACTGAGAAGTATTTCACAGTTTTTTCAGCTTCTCAAAATAAGTTGAAAGTTTATTATCAGATTTGAACTCTTTATTGAGTATTTTGTTCTCTTTATCGACTGTATTTTGATTGATATTCAGCTTGTGGAATGTTCTGGATCAAATTCCAGCTATAATAAGAATAGATTAACTTTTAAACATAAGAGAACTCTTATTCTTTTCAACTACTTCATGTATCTTGACCAGCAAAGTATAACACTAAATATAAGAGTACTTCTGTTCTGAATCAGTGTAATAGAATCCTCATTATGAAATATTTGGATTGAAATATCATTTAACAAAACCTATTTTGTATTGATGATTCTTTTGAATTAACTACTACCAGAAATTTTCTGGTTCTCATTCAATTCCAAACCTAAAACCTATATTTTATTTACATTCATTATTGTGGAATTTTGCATATAGTCAATAACTTATTTTCTATTATAATAAAATTTCTTGTAAGAAAGACAATATTCCTGGAAACTTCGAATGAACCTTTGAATTAATGTTTGAATTGAAGTATACTTGTGCCTTAATTTTAATCCTTATGCTTGATGATGAATAATTATTCATCATATGCTTTTCCAATAGTCAAAATAATGGTTTAATGACCCTAATTTTTCTCCTCTGCTTCTTTCTATACTACTCTGTTCCCTTTTTGTTTTGTTGAGAAATAAATTGTTCATGCATATCTGAAAAAATTTACTAGAGCTTCAGCTGTGTTAGTTAACTATGTTAATTTTTGCTTTTCATTTGACATTTGGATATTTATATCTAATGAATAGATATAGAAGTATAAGAGAAATAATATTTCCTTGATCAAATAGTAACTTCTCAATTAGGGCTAACAATAGTGGAAAAAAAGTTACTATTTCATCCTAATTCTTTTATCATCATGTATTTGTAATACTAATTATAAGTACTAATATGAAAATCTGAACTTTTATTGTCTATTACTCTTTGGTAGTATAATGAAAAGTAGTAACAAATAGTAAAAGAAATAAATATAAAAATATGGCCAACTAATTTCTCAAATCATTGTGAATATTATTGTAATTTTTTCATAGATTGATTGAAATAATTTATTGAATAGGTTATAATCATACTATTCATTATTTCATGAAACTAAGCATCTTTTTAGCTAACAGTGCTTAGAGTGTGTTACATAAATCTTTGTATCCTACGAAATTCTATCTTCTCGAAATATTCTATTCAAAATTTTATACTTTATTATGAACATTAATCAGTCAATAGTACTGATTGTAATGAATACTGTTATTTAGTTATTCTTGTGAACTGTAAATTTAAGAGCATCAAAAATTCTCAACTTTTTCTCAGAATATAGATTAGCAATTTTTGTTACATTACCATTTTAGTAGTTTTAGATCGCTGCTTTTAATTTCTATTAGTAAGTTACTTAACCTTGTTTGATATAGTTGTTCAAACAGTCCCGAGAGCGGCCTCGGAACGTCCCACACCTCTCTACCAGGGGTGGATTCGGATCCAGACCAATATGACGGTCATCCTGCAGACCCCGAAAGCGAATACTACGAAGCCGACCTCTTACCCGCCATAGGAACCTGCAAGGCCCTGTATCCCTTCGAAGGTGAGTTCATGATCTCCTTTGTGGTGTGATACGACCACGTATTGTTATAAGTAAGTGACTAGAAGACCAGAAGTATCAGAGCGAGATGATCATTAAGAAGTCATTGAAAATTTCGGCACCGCTCTCGCTTTGTTTGGTTTTATACATTTTTTCTATAACTGGAATATTCTGGTAAATATCGTTTAACACCATCTTTGAAATTTGAATATGGCAGCACATTTCATGCTCAAGAAAGGACGACAAAAACACATTATATTGGGACAATTTGTCTCGCAGTGCAAGATAGGTCTAATATTTCTATATTATTTTGTTTCACTTGAATAGAAAATGTAAGACAATGTTTGATCGGGCTACAATTTTGGTTTAATTTTTTGGAAATTATGAAGGTTTAGTTGCTTATATTTGAAAAAAAAGCTTATGCCAGACGAAGTTCCTATATGAAAACGTTAGGTATAAACACACAGCAGTGTGATTCAGTAAGAGAAACAATTAGAAAAATATTTGAGGCGTTGACTGTGAAAAGGAGGTAAGTGCCATCACTTAAATTTTCCAGGAGCAAAAAACCAAATTGATACATGAATAAATAACAAGAACGCACCTTTTGGAGTAGAAAATGTATTTACTATACGGTTACATGCAAACATTGTTAGATAATAATGTAAAAAAAATGATGTTGCCACCAGCGGCATCTTGTGACACCGCTCAAAACTAAACAAGAGGTGATAGGCACTTACCTCCTTTTCAACGCTATTGGCATTGGCATTTAGAATCGTTTCAGTGAAAAAAATAATTTTCGGCAATTTTGGCACTTACCTCCCTTTCAATGTCAACGCCTCATTTTATGATGGAATCAAAAAAGATAAAAGGATTTCAACAAGACCTGGAAAAACTTCGGAGAGAAACATCATGTGCTGATTTCAAAATTAAGTTATAATATAAAAATTTCTTCGATCAGCTTTATTTAGTATACAATCTTTTGAACTTAAATCCATAATCATCCTCTAAAATATCTAATAACCTAGTAACCGCATCTTCTTTGGGATAAACGCACTTTATGTTCACGATTTTGTCCTCGTAGTGGTTCTTGACCGATTGCAACTTCCTGTTGTATTTGATAAAACTAATTCTAGCCTTGTTTATGTCCGTTTTGCTGTCGTAGAACAGAACGCGGGTTAGGTACGCGTCCAGCTTCAGATTGATGTGAACGATTACACTAACCGCGCTTATTTTCCGAACGAACAGCTTGGCCTGAGAAAATTTACTCGGAAAACCGGATATTATGAATCCTTCCACGTAACGGAAACTCATCAGAATTTCCTCCTTGAGGGCTTTTATGAGTATGTGGCCGGGCAATGGCATTTCCTTCTCAAAGCATCTGTTAATCTGGTTTGCTTCGGGACTGTCGACGTATCTCACCGAATATACTTTCAGCAGCCTGTCGACTTCGATCAACTGAAATCTGCTACATTCGGACAGCATCGAGGAAATGGTGGCGTTGCCGCAATTTTCCGGACTCATAACCCAAATAATAGGCATTTTCTTTTCGACGAATTGCGCGTAGTCTTCGTTTAGTGGTGCCACCTTTCTCTGGAAGATTTTGAAGTGTTTTAGTTTTAGTCGTTCCATTTCGGAAATTCATTTCACTAAAATCGTGCGGAAATAGGAACAATCATAAGGAATATAAAACGGATATTTGTCGCAACTGTCATGAAAACTATGACACTATGAAAGCCATAGATTATCGGCAGATTTCCGAATATATATATATATATATATATATATATATATATATATATATATATATATATATATATATATATATATATATATATATATATATACAGGATGTAACATAAGTAGGTCAAAATATTTAAATGACGTATTCCTGAGACAATTTTAAGAAAAAAGTCTTTATAAACTTTTGTCCGGAAATTGCTCCATTTCGGAGATACAGGGTGTTGAAATTGAATTAATTTTTCGTGTTTTTAAAATTACTTCCGCATAAAATAAGTTTTCAACTCGAAATTGAGTAACCGGGGTTTTTTTGAATTGGGAAATCATAATTTCGTATTAATTTTTATGTAGTGCCCAGAGAGTATTAGGAGGTGAGATAATTAACTGTAATCAGGCTATCGTGACTGGTATCGAGTATTTCCTTTGTTTATGAAGAATATTTTATTGTTCAGATTAATAATTGAATACATGGTCTAAATAACTTGTTTTTCTTTCAAAAGTCTAAAAATTCCAATTTTTGTCATTGAAGTCGTGCTACTTGCGAAATACACTGCGCCGCAAATTTGACGCATACATTAAATATTTCCTAAGTTTTGACTGTGAATATTTTCTCAGGCGGTGATCCGATTTGAATAAATCTTTCACCAAATTGTAGCTCCGTTCTTTGAGAAAATGCAATAGTTATAAGATGATAAAAAATACAAATGAACTTATTGTACAGGGTGTTTGAATAGCGACATGTTTTCTTCGTCGTTAGTAATTTGTTTTTTTCAATCGTCTGTTTATCTTGAGCCACTCGAAGGATATTCATATTTTTATAACCGCTCACACTTTTCAAACGAAATTTTTAAAAACTTTTCTGTTAATTTGCGAAGAAGGCTGTGTATACAAAATTTCTTTGCAAGTAGAAACTGTGTTTATTTGGCTTTGTATGTCTCTCCATACTACAAGCCCCTTCCGAATCTTTTCAAAATTACCGAACTTCCTGACTACCAGTTTAGAATGGGTTTTTCCTACTTTACTAATTTGTAACCATCCTTCTATTTACCCTTTCTACACAATTTGGCATTTATTTATTTCTTGTATTCGATATAACGGAGAAACCTATTTATTAGTTAGCATCAAGCATCTGGTTATAAAAACATGAATATCTTTCGAGTGGCTCAAGATAAACAGACGATTAAAAAAACAAACTACTCAGAAGACATGCGATTATAACACCGTCGATTTTTTTTCTGCCTGAGCTACTCGATATTGCCCGCAGAAGGATGCAAACTTGGACGAAGAAAACATGTCGCTATTCAAACACCCTGTACAATAAGTTTATTCATTTCTTTTTATCATCTTTTAACTATTACATTTTCTCAAAATACGGAGCTACTATTTGGTGGAAGATTTATTCAAATCGGATCACCGCCTGAGAAAATATTCAGTCAAAACTTAGGAAATATTGCGTTAAATTTGCGGCGCAGTGTATTTCGCAAGTAGCACAACTTCAATGACAAACATTGAAATTTTCAGACTTTTGAAAGAAAAAAAACCACAAATGTTATACCGTTTTCGAAAGATCATTAAATAGGCTAGTTTTCAAGATCATTTGCTGATTCTGTCTGGTACAATATTTTTTCACAGTAAATAGTCAAACTTTACTTAAGGTTTTCGGATTTAAATTAAATTGAAACAACTTGATTTTTTTTGAGGTTAGCGAGGTAGTTTTTAATGAAATGATAGGTCGATTATCTCAACCATATATTGATGATAGCACAAGAAAAAAAACATGAGTTAGAACTTATTTATATTCAAAACAGGCGAGAAAATGACCAAAAAGTATAGATTTTTGAAAAAAACATAAGAGTGGCAATATCTCGAAAACCAGAAAACTTTTACTAAAGTTATGTTGATGTTATTTGATTGACCTGAAGCCAATCTACCTCCAGTGTCACTCTGTCGTGTTATTTACGGGACACCCTGTATATATATCACAATAACACAGCTCCGCACTTTAAAAAAATCTTGTAGTATATTTCATTCACATTTCGTCAATATTAAAATATTTTCAGTTGTACCTAAATACTTATAATCACCTATCTACTAACCTTTTTTTTACGTTTATCAGAATTTTTCACCTCTACTGGTCGATTTCATTTTTTTACTGATAATTTCCTTGTTCGCTTCAGCCACAAGCGAGGGCAGCATACCAATGTCACAGGACGAGGAATTGCACCTGATCGAGATGGATCAGGGCGACGGATGGACCAGAGTGAGACGGATGGACGGCGAATGCGAGGAGGGGTTCGTACCCACGTCGTACATCGAAACCACCCTACTGAACACTTAATTACGATTAATGGTGCTTCAGCCGTTAGACCCGGCTCGAGATAGTCGATGAGAGGTCGCAGCATCGAAATGGTTAGGTTATTTAGGAAAATTTTTCTTTCACAACAAATTCGAAGATTACTCAGAAATCAATACTACATTGCACATTAATAAGGCCATAAAGTTTCATTTCAACTTTTACATTGGTCCCTCAAGCTGGACAGTATTCCAAATCGTCAGATTATTTTTCATCTCCGTTATTCCTCTCATGAAAAATTCATATTCATACTCAAAATACGAAGTAGTCATCCTAAATAAATTTCTCGATAACACACGACCCAAAACACTTTTCTCAGCAACATTAAGTGAGCTTTTCAGAATCCTAGTTTTAATTTCAATTTCTGCCGTTCGACGACAGTGTGACTCTTGAATTGACTCAATTCGAATTTACATGAAATCGACTTGGGAAATCAATTTTTCTAGAATTTGAAGTACTCTGTGAAAACGTTTAAGAGTTCCAATGGTTATTTCTTACTATGTGCCATTAAATACTTTGAATAGTCGTGCAAAGATTACAATCTTCGTTTTAGACATTCAATTCTATAGCTTTATCTTGAATTTTTTTGATTAAACATGAATATGAACAACTGGAGGATATAACGAAACAATTTCATCCAATTGACGTCATTACTTTTACAAAAAGATCGAACCCTCAAGCCATGTTTACTGGTTATAAATAACTAAGGAACCAAAAAGTTGTTGTTACAACGAATTACGAAAATATTCCCTGATATATGGATATTTGTGCCAACACTATCTGGAATACAAAAATGTTCAAAAAACAGTTTTGTAGGAAAATTATTGAACCTTTGATTTGAGAAGTATTTCTTGAATGTAAAACTTCTGGATGATTCACGTTAATGAAGCCTGTTGAATTTGAAGTAGTAAAAGAATATTACAACTAAAATATACATTTTTAAAGAACATTGGAGGCTGAATTTGAATTCCAGAGTGAATGATCTATTCGTTTTCGGGGAATTCACTTGGAATGTTTTTCCACAATAACCTAACGCATTCGATGTTGAGTATTTCGAATGAACCGGTTCGAAAGTATATTTTTCTATTTTATATTTGCTCATAGTATTTTAAAATGTGATTCTGTTCACTCTGTTCTGCAAGTATTTCAGAATTATCATAATCTGTTAGAGGTTAAGCGATCAAAATATTTACAAATTTTAAATATCATTTGAAATATAAAAAATAAATGGATTATTGCTTATTGCAATATAATCATTCGCTTAGCACAATTTGATTATTTAATTGAAAAATAAACAATGTTGATGTTTATTTCATAATTTAAGTTGTATATTTATACTATTTTACTGTAATTTTTGTACTATAATATGCTCATAACTAACCTAAGCCTCATTGTAACAAATACTTATTTCGAGAACATTTTTCAAAGCGATTTTGTATAAAATAGGATGGATTAGCAAGTTTATATAGTTTTTATTTTTGAATTAATCTTTAGTGTACATACTTTGGACATTAGATAGGTCAATGGCCGCATAAATTGCGTAAGAGATCAAAAATACTATTTTTTGAGATTTGTTGGTATGAAGGAACAACCCAATTTCTCGTTCAATTCGGGCTACTTGAAATTAATAAACATCTCAACTGGAATTGTTACCGAACATTCGGGCCCTATTGTGAAAGTTAATATTTCTGCAATTATGTCTGTTACAATAGTAAAAACTACGACTTATTCCGAACTCGTTTTTTCGCGTTTTGCTCAAGTATGAAATAGGATTTAAGATCGACATTTTCAGTGACTTGTGAACGGAAGCTTTGGATTAATATAGTTGACATATGTCAAATATTGTGAGGTTAGGTATGCCAGTTTTAAACAAATTAATTTATGTTGAGTGAACCTCAAAAATTTGAAGATAAATTTATGAAAATGGTTATCTTGGCTCGAGTCATTCAGCATATCGAATTTTCAAGGCTTATTATAATCATTTCTTGGGGAATTTTATTACAATTATGTGGTAACACAAGCAGCTAAATTAAATAATTTTTCTCAAATTTCATTCGTTATTCAATAAGCGAAATAGAGATAACGAAAATTCAAAGTATACTCATATAAAAACTTCCTTGGGCTTTATAATTTCAGCATATCATCATAATCATATCATCAATGCTTCAAGCTAATTTAATTTGGAATTGATGAAATCAATCTATTTATTTATCGACTAGTCTGTATTTAAACCTGGTTCATTTATATGTATTCGGGTAAAATTGTATAAAAAATATTTTTGTCTAAAAGTGTCAAGCTGAAAAAATGTTTGTCTGATCAACGCCATAAAATATCCTACAAATCAACTAAAACCAACTTTCAAACTCTAAGTACTTAAAATTCTTATATCAGTATATTCTAGTTTATAGAACCCTTTACCGATACTGAAATATCTTGTATAATTTTACACTCTCAATCTTCATGAAAAATTTACGTTGATTTTCGATTTTTTTTTTCAAAATTGTCAAAAGTTTCAAATTGAAGGATGTTCAATTCTGGATACCGTTACAAAGAATTTTTGATCATTCTGATTCCTAAAAAAAATTGTCAAAAATATGTGTATAAGCAAATGAAATCAATTTCGTTTTGCAAATTTGATCAATAACCATAGATAAACAATTCTGAAAGTTTTTCCAATTATATAATTATAAAATGTCCATTCAATGGGCTATTACAATAGTTTCTGGATAATGCTGGAAATCGATAAAAGTTATTTCAAATGGCATCATCCTTCTTATAATTGCATTTTTGAATTCTGCAGATGATTTTAGGTTAGTTTTTATTATTTTTATAGCTTTTCCGTTTGACTTATGAATGTTAAAAGGTATAAATTTGTTTCAAGTTCGGATTACAAATTTGAATTTGATTTTGACAAATTTTAGCTATACATTTAATATAGACGATAATTTCTCAATATGTTAATTATCTTGTTATTTATATATCCAACTTCAAGAATATACAAATTTTTAAAAAAATTAAACAAAAATTTGGTGTTGCAGTTGGAAGTGCCATTTGAAATAAGTGAGTTTATAGAGTTTTAGCATTTAAATATTTTTTCTTTGTTGTTTTGGTACCAGCATCATTAAATCTAGCTTTGTAATTCTTATTGAATTATTTTTTCAAGCTGTTCATGATGGTTTTAATATCATAATTTTCAACACTACCTTTTCAATCTTTTGTACAAACAAGTAATTGTTTCCTGCGATTAAAATTTGTTCCAAAGAGCAGTAATTTATCCACTGTCATATATATATATATATATATATATATATATATATATATATATATATATATATATATATATATATATATATATTATATTCTTAATATTTAATTCGCCAGTTATTGTTATCAGTAATGTATGTGGAATAAATTGATTGTTTTTTCTCAATTGTACTGCTGGTTGTTATGAATTCAAACAAGTCTTATAAAAATAATTCACGTTTTCTGAAAAAACGGTACTGATGTATTTGTGAAGTGCCAATGTATCATAATATCACTTTTTATGTAAATTTTGTTTTTCAATTCCTAAAATTTGATAATAGCTTATCTGTTTGCAGAAAGAATCGATTAATTTGAATTGAATATTTTCTTCGTACCTTGATCTCACTTTTTTACAGATCAAAGTGAATGATGACAAACTATTCTCGTTTTACATTCATGAATTATGTGATTCCACTCCTTTTTATCTTTAAATTTTTTTAGTTGTGAAATTATTTGGCTGAAATGCTTCATATTGTTATTTCGTCCGTGAAAGCATTTATGTTTTAAATGTATTATAGTTATCAAAATTTGTCTGTGTATATGACTGATTCCTGTAATATATAATTATGATAATAGTAATTGAGTTTTTATCATATTTCAAAATTGCATTATTCCTCATATTATTTCCTATCAGGAAATTTATATTATAATATATATATATATATATATATATATATATATATATATATATATATATATATATATATATATATATATATATATATATATATATATATATATATATACATATGTATATATATATATACTTTCTAAATTGAGGGTATTACGACTAAAAAAGGGGGCGTCTCCAATAACCAGTCAATCTGTACTAAAGGCTTTATATTTCGTCTACCATTGCAGAAATCATCAGGAGCTAAGATACAAGATACTACGACTTTAACTGGTAACTCCAGAAAAAAACAAGGCCTTCTCCACATTGTTTTGTTTGTAATACAATGACATGTTAACTTTGGCGACACAAAAGGTACAATTTATAATAAAAATTGGAAGAAAAAGATTCCCCAACATCTAAGATCTTACTTCAGCAGCCATCTTTACTATTTTAGGATAGTAAAGATGGCTGCTGAAGTAAGATCTTAGATGTTGGGGAATCTTTTTCTTCCAATTTTTATTATAAATTGTACCTTTTGTGTCGCCAAAGTTAACATGTCATTGTATTACAAACAAAACAATGTGGAGAAGGCCTTGTTTTTTCTGGAGTTACCAGTTAAAGTCGTAGTATCTTAGCTCCGGATGATGTCTGCAATGGTAGACGAAATATAGAGCCTTTAGTACAGATTGACTGGTTATTGGAGACGCCCCCTTTTTTTAGTCGTAATACCCTCAATTTAGAAAGAATATTGTTCTTAACGACTATTACTCCGTTACTTTCAAACTATATATATATATATATATATATATATATATATATATATATATATATATATATATATATATATATATGCGTTAAATCTGCGACGCAGTGTATATATATATATATATATATATATATATATATATATAAATATATATATAGGTATATATATATATATATATATATATATATATATATATATATATATACACTGCGCCGCAGATTTAACGCATAGCTTAAATATTTCCTAAGTTTTGACTGTGAATATTTTCTCAGACGATTTTAATAATTTTCTTACCAAATTGTATCTCCGTTCTTTGAGAAAATGCAATAGTTATAAGATAATCGAAAAAATTAAATAAACTTATTGTACAGGGTGTTTGAATAGTGACATGTTTTCTTCGTCCAAGTTTAAATCCTTTTGCGGGCAATATAGGGTAGCTCAGGCAGAAAAAAAATTGACGGTGTTATAATCGCATGTCTTCTGAGTAATTTGTTTTTTCAATCTTCTGTTGATCTTGAGCCATTCGAGAGTTATTCATGTTTGTATGACCGCTCACATTTTTCGCCACGAAATTTTTTAAAACTTTTTTGTTAACTTGTGGAGGAGACTGTGCGACAAAATGTCATTAAGAGTTGACAACTTTATTTATTTATTTTTTTTGGATTGATCGAAACAATGGTTCATAAAAACAGTTTACATATTTATTTATATACACAAAGTAAAATAATGCATTACCCTCGTTTCGGTGAAACTTCACCTTCTTCAGATGCTCAATGTAATGCATGTTATATCGAATACAAGAAATAAATAGATGACAAATTGTGTAGAAATGCTCAATAGAAGGATGGATACTTGGGGCTTGTAATATGGAGGGACATACAAAATCAAATAACCACAGTTGTCAACTTGTAATGAAATTTTCGTTCAGCCTTCTTCGCAAATTAACAAGTTTTAAAAAATTTCGTGCGAAAAATATGAGCGATCATAAAAAAATGAATATCTCTCGAACGGCTGAAAAAACAAATTACTCAGAAGACATGGGAATATAACACCGTATACTTTTTTGATGCCTGAGCTACCCGATATTGCCCGTAGAAGGATTTAAACCTTGACGAAGAAAACATTTCACTATTTAATCACCCTGTACAATAAGTTTATTTCTTTTATTTGATTATCATATGACTACTGAATTTTTTCAAAGAACGGAGCTACAGTTTGGTCAAAAAATTATTCAAATCGGATCACCGGCTGAGAAAATATTCACAGTCAAAACTTAGGGAATATTTAAGCTATGCGTTAAATTTGCGGCGCAGTGTATACACCCCCACCGGGGGTGGCGAAATAATTTTTTTTTAATATATGAAATTTTTTCTCCTAATTGAAAAATAAAATTGAAAATTGATGTTTCGTGTTTGGAAATAATCAATATTCAATTTTATCGTTTTTTTTCTAATTCAATATTATGGATTTTTCCACACTAACGATAGAATTCAAAGTTTTATTGGAATCATTTTCATCTTGGAATTCTGTGGTGATCATAAAGAAATCGCAATTCTAATCAATCACAATAAATATCAGAAATTAACATCACATTAAAAAAAAAAAACTTTTATTCACTAAAATTTATTTATAAACTATTGAGCATGTTCCTAAGTTTGTACATTACATTAATGATAAATTGTTACAAATCATAATTTTATGAAGCACCACTCAAAATTATTTCTATCTATTTTGAAAAACTTTTACTTATAACTATTTAAAGTCTCACCTAAAATTAAATCACACTGGCCCTATACGGAAGTGAATGATAGAATAACTGAAAGCGCAGAACTTTCTAATCTCAACACAAATAGATTGAAGATTATATATATATATATATATATATATATATATATATATATATATATATATATATATATATATATATATATATATATATATATATATATATATATATATATATATATATATATATATATATATATATATATATATATATATATATATATAAAATATATATATATATATATATATATATATATATATATATATATATATATATATATATATATATATATATATATATATATATATATATATATATATATATATATATATATATATATATATATATATTTATATTTATATATAGGAAATGTATACAATGCCCAGCCGATTTAGGAAATGTGTAAATCAACTTGTCAACGGTTCTTGAACACATAAATTTCCTAGGAAATCTCGGTGCCATCGTATGTAATTCCTAAATAACACTGGGAAATGTATGCAATAAAATCATTCCATAGAATAAGAGTATGAATAAAAAATGCAACAAATAAAGTGAGAATCATAATAAAAGTTTTTATAAGAACTGTTCATTCATATCAAAACTAAATAACGTAAGGTATTTCACTTCCACTGGAACACGGATAAAACAAAAAATGGAAATTTAAAAAATTTTATGACATTAATCAGATTGCCAGCAGGTAACATAAGTCAAAGTCCGCAACTGAACGTATGGAAATTTTGGTACTAGATACCTTCTTAATTTCCAAAATACTTCTTGTATAAACATTGTTCAATTTTATCCATATTTCCTGCAGCACCACGTTAAATGTTTATAATATGATTTATTTCACACATTTCCTGGTCATTTTACACATATATATCCGTATACTAAGAGTACTCGAAAAAAAAAACACTGGCCATATTAATGTGAGTCATTTAGCACCCACCAAATTGAAGAGAACTTCTATTGCACTCAAAATGGCTGTTTATGATATTCGGGAATCGCTAACAAAACTTTGAAAACTTAATCGTCAAAGATGCACTTGCACAGTATTGAAAGTAGTTTCAACTCAATATCAAAATATCTTGCATAAGTAAGTCAACATGATCAATGCATATATTACTTCAACGAATTCTTCAGAATCTGTATGAACATGACGAAAATTATTTTAATAAGGTTCTGGATCTTAGCGAGGTTTGAAGTGAGATATCTGAAATGTATGGAAATGTTTCAACCGTTTAAACTAATACAAATTTGAGCTAATAACACTACTTGTACTTCGTGACTAGCTAGATCTTTTCTTTTTTATTTTTGCTAAAAATTGGTAGAACAGATAAAGTTCCACTTTTAATTTAATTAATAATAAAAGCATGCTATTTTCAAACTGAAGAGAGGATAGGACTATAAAATATTTAGTTTTTAAGGAAAAAAATGCACAACTATAAAATGCTATATATATATATATAATATATATATATATATATATATATATATATATATATATATATATATATATATATATATATATATATATATATATATATATATAATAAAGGTTAATAAAATAGCAAATTTCTTTTTTGTGTAAAAGTAGATTTTTTCAATTTAAAAAATATACCTATGTACCCGCGTACTTCAATTACTGCATTCTAGCATACTCATTATTGAAATATTTTATGGTCATCAGGCCCTTCCATTAATCATATAGTATTGAAAGTATTGTCATATCTTCTGCTACATCGCTCATATTTCACAACAGATTAAAATTTGGAAACTTCTATAGATATTTTGAAAACTGTATTATTTGGAACTAAGTATTGATGGAAATCATTAAATATATAATTGAACACCTTATATTGTTCATTCTATTACAACCTAAAGTTAAGTATTTTTCCTTCTACACCTACAGAAAGTACTCATTTTCCTTCCTCACATCAGGGAGGAAAGTCGCATTTCCTCTCCCTAGGGAGGAAAAATACTTTTCCTCCCTTTAATTTTGAACATGGAAACTGCCTTTCCCTCTCTTGTAACCTACATCCTACGAGAGGAAAAGTGGCACTTTCCTCCCTAGTAATGCAAATAGCTATTTCCTTCTACCCCTACAGAAAGTACTCACTTTGCTCCCTCACATCAGGGAGGAAAGTCGTATTTCCCTCCCTAGGGAGGAAAGTCGTATTTCCCTCCCTAGGGAGGAAAAGTACTTTTCCTCCCTCTCATTTTGAATATGTAGGATGCCGTGGCTGACTGACAGTGACATTAAACATAAATTCGTTATTTGTGCTAAAAATAAAGTTTCAAAAAAGGTTCAATTTAGGGTAGAACGAAAAATCATATGCATTACACGAAAGTAAAGTGCCTTTTCCTCTCTTGGATGTTTACCTATATCCCACGAGAAGAAAATTGGCACTTTCCTCCCTAGTAATGCAAATAGCTATTCCATTGCGTTCTACAAATGAACTCTGAAGAAAAATATTTTTTCTACAACAATTTTAAACATCATTATATTCATCTAATCACACACCAATATTTGACTAAACATAATCAGCCTTCAATTTTAAATCCTTTTCAATGTTGCATCTTAAAAAATATATAAAGTACTTTATGTCGAATGAATTATTTGTCAATCAAATCATGAAAAACATACTAGTCGACCATGGTCAATTTCATACATTACATAAAGTGAACAAGGAAAATTCTTTAATAATTTAAAAAAATTATCAAACAACTTTCCAAGGAAGCTGGTTATACGTATTCATGATTTGATTGTTGTATTTTGCGTACTAAGCGACAAGAATATTCGGAGCGCGCTCTCATGAGTATATCCAAAGGTTTTAAATCACTATGTTAGTGTGCCTTGGAATCATATACACCACTGTTGTAGAGTAGATATCTTCATATCAGGAGGAACGTGTTTTAGCGACGAATTTCTGCATTTTCAGTCTAAGCGGTGAATTGTTGTTTCCCAATATTTTTGGTGGGATGGCGCTCTGGATTGTTATTCATCCATTGTTACTGACCACGATTTGTATTGGGGAACGATTAGAATATTGTTAACTCACTCCGAGTCAAATAAGCTGCACTGGTGAGATCTAATAAGATCGAAACAGCTGTATGCAGATCTTGAGTCGGGGTGACTTGACAATTTCTATAATTCACCGTTCGATTGTGAATGCAGATTTTGCGTTGCTGAATACGTATAACCAGCTTCCTCGGAAAGTTGTTTGATAATTTTTTAAAATTATTAAAGAATTTTCCTTGTTCACTTTATGTAATGTATGAATTATTTGTGTTTGAGATTGTGCGGATGTCTTTTAGTATTTATCTAACTGAACTTCCTTGTTTGAATAAGTATATTTCTGTAACCGATTTCATGTTCACGAGTATGAAAAATATTGTCAAAGTTATTTCTTTTATCAATTTAATCTATGTGTTATTAATGGCTCTATCAAACATTTACTATCTCCAAGAATGATGGTACTATTCAATGTTTACATCAGATTAGTACCTGTTATAGAGAACTTTATATATTTATATTAAGATTGTTTCAAAAATCATACAATACCCTGTACAGGATCCTTTTTATACGGCAATGTTTAATGATCTCCCATTTGTCTAATTCAATGTTAATAAAATTCGAGATTGTTTCATTTATGATTCATGCAGGTTGTTGTGCTGCTAACTCAAAGCCACTCCTTCTTTTAAATATACATCTCTCGAGTAAAATAAGAACATAAATAGAAGCAATAGCAAAGCAGCAACATCCGTAAACAACATACTGTTGTCGAATATCCAAATGAAACAAAAATACATCATTAACAACAATTAACATCAGAAGCGACTGGAAAATCATTGCAATGAATGTATTGAAACCAAAAACCAGCCCAAATGTATCATCTTTAACTTTTTTTGCAATTTCAGAACTTGTAACAGTTATAACAAAATGGTGAAACAATCCGTAAAGTATATAACAAGTATAACAGACATATATGTTGGATGTTATTGCACCAATCACTAGAATGAAACCTTGAAGACTTGAAGAGACAATAAGCAATAAATCACCTCTCCATGTCCAATCTACCTTCAGTACTCCAGCTGTCAAAGCAGCAAGAAATCCAGAAAGAGTGAGAATAGCTTCAACTGCACCATTGTACATAATTGTGTCACTTTTATTGATAACAGCAGTCCACAAAGGTTGCGCGTAACTCTGAACTTGATAAAAACAACACGACGATAGAGCATACCATGCGGACCATTTAATTACATATGTGTTCGTGAAAGTTTCGGTGATTTCTTTTTTCATCAAGGTAATACCCCTAACGAATGCAGCGTGCTTACTCATTTTTCCTGTTTCGCTTTCTTGATGGAAATAAATTGATTTCTTGACAGGGGGAAGAAAGAAACTCCAAAAAGTGGCCATTATCATTGCTGAAAAGGTAACATCGAGTAAAATTAAATAAATATACTTTTGAAATTATAAAGGATCTTATTTGAGTAACCATAACACCATAGTATGATTAAACAAAACCATAAATACTACCTTTTAATTTTTGTGATCCAAAATTTTGATCGGCATTGTTCAATATAAAGGTAATTAAAGAAAAATTAATAATTCACATAACTCTTTCTATTAAAAAGATGAGTATAGAACAATAATGAAGAAAATTGAAATGTAAATAAATAAGGTGATAATCCCAAAAATCCTAGTATGAAATCATTCAGTTGCAATTAAAACTGTGAAAACTAATTGCCTATTTTCCAAAACTTGTAAATGTAAACCAGTATTTAAAGAAATGAATTACCTCCGAATGTTATGTAGTTCAATTGTTTATAATCCATCCATTTGAAAGAAACCAAAACTTGAGCAAGAATTCCAGAAAAGAATCTTCCAGCCAGAAGGGACGCTCTAGTATGCGATGTCACTGCATCGTAATGTTCTTTATCTACTTTAGCGTAAATATAAGTGTAGTAGGCCACTTCGGCTGCCATAAAAATACTGTAAAAAACCTGCAATAGTAAATGTATAAGATTAATAAACTGGAAAGTTTCATGAAAAGTTTTAGTGTATGTATGCATGTATGTAAGTATATATATATATATATATATATATATATATATATATATATATATATATATATATATATATATATATATATATATATATATATATATATATATATATATATACAGGGTCCTTCAACAGTGGCGCGGTGTTCCATATCTCTATTTGGGAAACAGATGGAAATCTATATTTCTATATTACCTTATTGCTCGAGCTCGACAAAATAAAAATATTGTCGGTCACACAGGGTGTTCAATTTCTTCTGGGCGGATATCAACTATGTTTGTTCGAATGGCAACCTATATTTTTTGTCGTCTTTTCGGTTTCTACATAATTCATACAGAAAATAAAAGATACTTTATATAGATCTTCATTTTGAAAATATTTACGGTATTCGAGATTTTTTGCATTTGTTTTTTTTCCTCAATTTTGGTCACTCAGAATATTTGAAATTATAAAGATGTGCCAAGTCCAATTGAAATTTATTTTTGGTCAAGTGAAACAATATCAGTTATTTGTTTACAAATTTAAAAACAAAAATTGATTTCTTCATCATACATTTATTGAATGAAAATTTGTTTCTATATCTTGGTATTTTCATAGTGGCTGCATTGAATTCTGCAAGTAATTGATTTTGATTGCATAATGCAACACACAATAAAAAATTTACACTGGGATATTTCTAAAATTGCATGACTTTACACCAATTTAATGAATTTATTGTTGAATCAGAAATGAAAATCTTCAAGTCTTTCACGAAGGGAGACATATTATGTAGATTACCCACATTATCTACCGAAGGCAAATAATTTTTCAATGAAATATGATATCTTCTAAAAAAGCTATGGTATCAGTTTCTTGGTACATGCATAACTCAGATAAGAATGGCTCGTCTTCTTTTATAGATAATAACGACTGTTATTTCTTGAGTAACTTCAGATAACTAGAATGATGATGAATTGAATGATTATTTGAAATTATATCTAGAAATTTCAACATCCTTTAGGTCGGTTACGAAGAGCGTTTATACACCTATGTTTATATGAAATTTTAGTAATAAAGTAAGCCAAATAAATACTCCCATTCGTATGTTATATATATATATATATATATATATATATATATATATATATATATATATATATATATATATATATATATATATATATATAGAGAGAGAGAGAGAGAGAGAGAGAGAAGAGGGTTGAAATTGAACAAACAATCTGAAGAAATCAATAGGTGTAAGAATTATGATTACTTATTAAATCCACAAATATATTTAAATAATTTTCTGAATATATCAAATATCTGATTTAAAATGTACAAGTTTTCTCGGAGGGATTACCTACCCACTATTTAATATTTTATTATTGTTTCTTTTAGGTAATAAAATTTATATATAAAGAGTTCAGTACTCAATTCTATCTGATGAAGCCACGGTGTTATGAAACGCCGCATCATAGATTCAATTGTAGTCATGAACTTCAACCTAGTTACTGTCTCATCAATTCAATATTATGTATATATTACACACACACACACACACACATATATATATATATATATATATATATATATATATATATATATATATATATATATATATATATATATATATATATATATATATATATATATATATATATATATATATATATATATATATATATATATATATATATATATATACAGTGCTTTCATGATGAAAGGAACAAATTCATTAAAAAATTAGGTTTCTATTTCATGTTAACATCCTCGGACAGGTCGATTAGTATTTTTATTTGGGCAATTTTCGCAATAAAAATTTTGTATACAGGGTGTCTCATTCAAGAGCTATGGCTTTGTCATTAGTTTTTTTAAAGGTAATACCCTGTATATTATTTCACTTTACAATTCTACGATAAATTCTTATCACTTTTTGTGAACATACCATATGCCTCAACTTGATGGATTCCCAGATTATAACGGAGATAGTGGAGCACCTGGAGATTTAAAATGTGGATTAAAAGTACAAAAAAAAATTTAGGTAAACATTTTCATTAAATCTGAAGAATGAAATTTCACATGTACCATCTGAATTCATTCACTGGTGCTGTATAGTCCGCAGTTTTCACGTTTTTAACGCTCCAGGCACTACACTACTTCATTGTTTAAGAAAATGCAATTACTTGAGAGAGAACGTATTGAAGTACTTATGATGATTGGTTTTGGAGATAGGGTGCGTTCACAAGAAGAAGTCTGCAATCTATTCAATGAAAATCATCCTGATCGTCCGCCAATTACTAGATCGACAGTCAGCAAAATTGAATCAAAATTCAGGAGAAACGGCCACGTTAGAGATTTACCTAAAGGAAGACCACCGAGAGTATCTGAAGAAACAGTGCTGAACGTTCTACTAGAAACCCAAGATAACCCTCATACATCCATTACTACAATTTCCAATAATTTCAATTTATCAGTAGGGTCCGTGCATAAAATACTTAAGGTAAATAAGTATCATCCCTATAAAATTAAGCTGGTACATGAATTATTAGAAGACGATTTTGACCGCAGAGTACAGTTTTGTGAGCAGATTCTTGAAATTCATAATCAACATCTAAATTTCATTACAAACATAATTTTTTCTGATGAAGCCACCTTTACTTTAAATGGCCACGTCAACAGACAAAACTGTAGGTATTGGGCGGCCGAGAATCCTCATTGGATGCAAGAATGCCACACACAGCGGCCTCAAAAAATTAATACATGGGCAGCGATTGTTCGAAATCGTATAGTTGGTCCCTATTTTTTTGAAGGAACACTAAACGGAGAGGACTACTTGAACTTTCTCCAGTTCGAACTCATTCCGGCTTTAGCTGTTTTGTTTCCTAACCCACAAGATCCTGACATACCTAATAACGAGATATGGTTTCAACAAGATGGGGCACCTCCTCACTATTCAATCGCTGTTCGACAATTTCTTGATGCAACTTTTCCCAACAGATGGATAGGACGGAGAGGTCCGATTGAGTGGCCCCCAAGATCACCGGACATAACCCCATTGGATTTTTTCTTATGGGGTTATTTGAAGTCTAAAGTTTATTTGAATAGACCAAATAATATTGATGATCTAAAAGAGAGAATCAGGCAGGAAATAAGACTTATCAGTCCAGAAGTAATTGAAAATGTGCAACGGGAAACATTGAATCGACTTCAAAAATGTCTCGAAGTAAACGGACAACAGATTGAACATATGTAAAAATTAAATTAGTAATTACATTTGTGTGTTTTCATATCGTACCTCTCATTACCCACTATCTCCGTTTCTGGCAATCCATCGAGTTGGGGCATATGGTATGTTCACAAAAAGTGATAAGAATTTATCGTAGAATTGTAAAGTGAAATAATATACAGGGTATTACCTTTAAAAAAACTAATGACAAACCCATAGCTCTTGAATGAGACACCCTGTATACAAAATTTTTATTGCGAAAAATGCCCAAATAAAAATACTAATCGACCTGTCCGAGGATTTTAACATGAAATAGAAACCTAATTTTTTAATGAATTTGTTCCTTTCATCATGAAAGCACTGTATATATAATTATTTTATAATAATTACATTTCATTAGTTTACAACAACCCCATTTCAATCTGGGAAAGTCCAGTGGCCACATAACTCATCGAAGAGATATAGCGCAAAATTGAAACGTATTTAAATTCAAAGGAAATCCCATGAATTATCTTTATTACTCCACTTTTTTGTTTTATCTTTTATATAGCGATAAAGCAATATCTTCGCAAAACAATATCATGCTCAATGCTCATTATAGTTCAAACACGTACTTATATCACCATGATATCCTGGTAATTTATGTTGAAATACTTATTTAATTAAATTTTTTCTAGCAGTGGTAGGTCAACCTAGAATGACACTGAGGCAGGCTTCAGACTAGGCGGAACGCGGAAATGTCAAATCCGCCAACAAAAGTTGACTAAATTTCAACAATTTAACGCGGAATGACCTTGGGAATCGTTACGAACGTTTCGATTGGTCTAAAATTCAGAATTGACATTTCCGCGTTCCGCCTAGTCTGAAGCCAGCCTCAGCATATCAAAACTTTTTAATAATATGCGATTTTAATTTTGATGTATTTGCACGTTGTTCAGATATAACCATTTTAATAATTTTAATTCAAATCAAAATCCATCCATTGGAAGAAAATGCAATTTTAATGACTACTCCTTTTAAATTTAAGGTAACTATAATCAACCCAGTTTTTTTGGAATAATAAGTATTTAAAATTGCTAACGCTTGCTATCAATAAATAATTGAAATGATAGCAGTTTAGAGTGTGCATGTTTCGGATTTCCGTCCAGAATCTGCTGACAAATAAGGAAAACGGGAGGGAATTAACACCGTCTATTTTGATTAATGTACACTTATAGGTAAAAACGTAACCGTGTATTCGATATTCATACTTGAATTGATTATTCGGTATTGCGTTAATATCTAAACTTTTCAGTGAAGCAGTTCATCTTTTCGACGTGTATTAAAAACATCTTGAAATCGCTCGGGGATAGTTTTTGAAAAAGAATCATTTTTCTTCAATCAATTCTTTTATACGTTCTATATTTTGAATCATTATTTTCCGTTGCTTACAGCGTATTCAATATTTTAGAAAATCATTGAATTTTACAAGGCGCAGATGAGGTTATTTTATGCAAAAGTATTCTTTTCCTTCAATTTCTGAATTTAATTTTCATCATAAATTATATCTTCGACATATCCTATGGCTCCATTGACCAATCCATTTTCAACCCATAAATTTGAACGTAACATAACTTTCGAACCAATCTTTAAAATGATAAATGATTCAAGGCCACCAAATACTTCTGCACTTGCTGAATTTGCTTTAGAACAATTGTGATGCTGGAATACAAGCTAATTTATCCCGCGATATCTATTAATATGAAAATTCTATCCAGTTTTTAAATAGACATACTGTTACATCGATATTGACTCTTTAGTTTCCTAACAGATGGCGTTAGTAACAATGGTCATCATGAGTGACACCATTTTGCTTGATAAGAATTTTATTATTATATTTTTATTTTATATGATTGATCATAAAGTTATATTTAAAGGATAAAGGAAGAAATTAAATTACTATGTTGAAGCTCAAACTTAAATTTGAAATAGATTAATAAGCTATCTGCTTAAAAATTCCTAGTTCTGGAGGAAATAATATCGATGAAACAGGAACGATTTCAAATATATTAATTTTGTCAATCTGTTTTTCTTTGCGAGATTAAATAATACCTAACCGCTTCATATACATTCAATTTTATATTCTAAAACTGCCAAGAACGTAACACGCAGACGTCAGAATGAAGAATTCAGCTCTAAATAGCACAGCCAAATATTTGACTTTGGCTCAAATTAAGTACCAATAGATACGGATGTTGACATCAGTTCATTAGCATCGAGATTGACATTTGGGGCGGTATTCCAACCACTACAACAGTTTCAATCCGTTTCATACGTCCCCTGGTCCACGATTTTTTAATTTATTTGACGTTTGCTGTATATTATATATAATATAATATATATATATATATATATATATATATATATATATATATATATATATATATATATATATATATATATATATATATATTTGATATTTCATATTATATATATATATTATTTATAGTTATTTATGTACCAAGTGCGTTATATAGATCCTAACGCCCTGAGGGTAACATTCGGCCCGAAAGCCTCTGGCCCGAGGGATGAATGTTGCCCAATGGGCTTTAGGATCTAGTAGTAGTATGCACGTGGTGCATACACAATTTTATTTTTCACGAAAAAATTATTTTATTATAATGAAAAATCGGTTCATTGCTCCTATACTTTCCATTTCCCTTCTCATAGTAGGCATGTCATTTGTTGATATTTCGACGTTTGTGGATATTTTTGTCATCATATTCAGTGAATATCTTTGCTGCTTTCTTTGTGTAGTCTTATAGAAATAATGGAAATGAAAATGAATTTACCCAAGAATATCATAGAAAATGCAGCCAAAGCTGCGAATAATTCATTGCCGGAGAAATCCAGAGTCGTATACGACAAGGATTATGAAGTATTTAATCAATGGAAGTAGCTTCATTTCTCCTCGTACAATTAGCGGGCGTTATGATCCATAATGCCCGCTCATAACGCCCTAGGGCATAATGAGTGTATTTATAGCAACCGTATCTAAGGTAAAATCAACAAATAATATACAAGTGAAATATATATATATATATATATATATATATATATATATAAACTCTTGATAATTATTAGCAATAACAGGCTGGTTGAATCTTGAAAAACTCGATTTTAATAAAAAATTTTGACGTTCCACTATGATATTCGTAATTGAAATTTCTTTGACATTTATTGATTTAAAAAATTGAAAAAAACAGGGCTGCTTAGTATATGCTATTCAGTTCAATATTAACATTCAAAATTGTTATCACCAGATGGTAAGGGAAACCAAAGAAACCCTCACCTACGCAATGTTTGAAAATAATAATAAAAGGGTACTATTTATCTAACAACAAAGAAATGAGTCATGGGAAAACATTAAAGAAGTGGAGTAGAATTATCGGTATAGACGCTTATATGGAAGCAGCCGTTGACACGTGTTTCGGACTCTTTGGTCCTCATCAGAACGGCGTAGCCAAGTATTGGATTGAAAATTTGAAGCAAAGTTTGACCAAATCTCCCATACCGGAGAGTTCAGACAATAAACCACAATTGTGTGATTATCTTCCGTATCTAAGGATTTTGTTTGTTGTACTTTTTTCATCTTCAAATTTTCAATCCAATACTTGGCTACGCCGTTCTGATGAGGACCAAAGAGTCCGAAACACGTGTCAACGGCTGCTTCCATATAAGCGTCTATACCGATAATTCTACTCCACTTCTTTAATGTTTTCCCATGACTCATTTCTTTGTTGTTAGATAAATAGTACCCTTTTATTATTATTTTCAAACATTGCGTAGGTGAGGGTTTCTTTGGTTTCCCTTACCATCTGGTGATAACAATTTTGAATGTTAATATTGAACTGAATAGCATATACTAAGCAGCCCTGTTTTTTTCAATTTTTTAAATCAATAAATGTCAAAGAAATTTCAATTACGAATATCATAGTGGAACGTCAAATTTTTTATTAAAATCGAGTTTTTCAAGATTCAACCAGCCTGTTATTGCTAATAATTATCAAGAGTTTAAAAATAGATCACAGGCAACAACTATTCGAATAAATAATTAAATATTGCAAGCTGAAAATATGGCAATGATCCTAAACTTAAGCTGAGGGTTTTAAACTTTGTTATAACTGTAAGTACCCCTTTTTAAAAGATTTGAAATTCTAAATAAATAAAAAATTTCATTGAAAACGGCTACTTTCATATAAACGAACTATTCCGATAATTTTGCTCTACCTATTTAATATTTTCCAGCAACTGATTTCATTGTTATTGTTTATTTACTCGTTCTTAGATCTCGCGGATAGCATTAATCGCCTCCGTGGCAAAGTTTGACCAAATCTCCCATACCGGAGAGTTCAGACAATAAACCACAATTGTGTGATTATCTTCCGTATCTAAGGATTTTGTTTGTTGTACTTTTTTCATCTTCAAATTTTCAATCCAATACTTGGCTACGCCGTTCTGATGAGGACCAAAGAGTCCGAAACACGTGTCAACGGCTGCTTCCATATAAGCGTCTATACCGATAATTCTACTCCACTTCTTTAATGTTTTCCCATGACTCATTTCTTTGTTGTTAGATAAATAGTACCCTTTTATTATTATTTTCAAACATTGCGTAGGTGAGGGTTTCTTTGGTTTCCCTTACCATCTGGTGATAACAATTTTGAATGTTAATATTGAACTGAATAGCATATACTAAGCAGCCCTGTTTTTTTCAATTTTTTAAATCAATAAATGTCAAAGAAATTTCAATTACGAATATCATAGTGGAACGTCAAATTTTTTATTAAAATCGAGTTTTTCAAGATTCAACCAGCCTGTTATTGCTAATAATTATCAAGAGTTTAAAAATAGATCACAGGCAACAACTATTCGAATAAATATATATATATATATATATATATATATTATATATTTTTTATATTATTTTTTGTTTCATATATATATATATATATATATATATATATATATATATATATATTCAATATGTTATTTGATTACCTGTTTCAATTGTACACATAAGAAGTTTATTTCTATGGAAGTTATAGTTTTTATTTAATTAATAATTAAAATCAAAATTTTCCGTTATTTATATTTGCTAGACGTTTCAGAGGAGAATCCCATTCTTCAGTAGAATATCAGGAAACTCAAAATAAGGGAAGAGAAGTGCTAACATACATTATATAAGTGTAAAAACAAATCGCCATCAGTGAAGGGTAAAAAACCGATATAAAAATTACACACCTGACTGTTGACTTCCGAGACGCTACAATAGTCTATTATTTTCGGGAAAAATAAGACTAAAATGTTTCGCAATTGACTCCGGGTTCAAATCAAGATAATCACGAAATATTCAAATGGGAATCCCTAGTTTCAAGGTCAAATGCAATAATAACTTTAATGGGGTTTACAATCTGAATATTGCATCATAGTGAACTCCGACGGAAATACCATCAATTAAAATTTCCATTGTTATATATATATATATATATATATATATATATATATATATATATATATATATATATATATATATATATATATATATATATATATATATATATATATATATATATATATATATATATATATATATATATATATATATATATATATATATATATATATTATATATATATATATGTATATATATATATATATATATATATATATATATATATATATATATATATATATATATATATATATATATATATATATATATATATATATATATATAGGTATACACTGGCCAGCAAAATTAACGCACCACTAAAATTTGGGTCAATTTCAAAGTTAATTTTCTCGCGAACTGCTGAATCGATTTAGATAAAAAAAAATTTAATATTCGCTAAACCGAGTTATTTAATGGAGGCTCTGTGATGTTTTGGGGCGGAATTTCTGTGGCAGCTCGTACAGACATCATGTCCTTGCATGGAGCACTTTTAAATAGCGAAAAGTACATTGACGAAATTTTGTCACAGCATGTGGTCCTTATGGCTGGTTATATTGGAGATAATTTTCAACTAATGCAAGATAATGCCAGACCACATACTGCGAAAATAGAACTAAATTATCTAAATCAGGTGAATATTGAGGTCATAGATTGGCCTCCAGGTAGTCCAGACCTTAACGCTACAGAACATTTATGGGATCTAATGAAAGGCAGCTTAGAGATCATCAACCCCCACCTGCCTCCTTGGATGATGTAGAAAATATTATGAGGGAAATATGGACAAATATAGATCAAGCAAAAATTAGACGTCTGGTTCCAAATATGGGTCGTCGATGTCAATCACTTATAAGGAATAGGGGAGAAAACACCCGATGTTGACTTTTTATTTTAATGTTTAAGATTTTATTTCAAATTTTTAAAAAATAAATTTTAGTTGTTACGTTTTACATTAAATTCCGTATTTCATTTAATAAGCAAGATAAAAAAGTGAATAAAAAAACAAAATGCTTATAAAAGATGGGGCTATATTTTGAATTAGAGAGACACCTAATACTGTTGATGGGAATTCCCACAGAATATGACAAAAGTTGTGCATTTTACTAGTTTTTCTTCAAACACCCAGTATATGCCTAAAACTCGAATTTAATTTTCTCTCTTTGCATAACGTAATTTCTGAAGATTTAAGCTACATTGAAAAAATTTTGTCTAAATCGATTCAGCAGTTCGCGAGAAAATTAACTTTGAAATTGACCCAAATTTTAGTGGTGCTTAATTTTGCTGGCCAGTGTATATATACATATTTTTTTTTCACTACCACACTTCACTGTTGACATACAAAACAGTGCAATCTATTTTCGGGAAAAATACCACTAAAGAGATGCAAGTATTGAATGTTGCTCTCTTCATGTGAATAATACAAGTCAGGAAATTATAAGGACTCTATGCAAAAATAGATAATTAGGGCAGAGCACCAAATCTGGGTTTTTATATATAAGTAACTAGCAGAAAATAATTATATCATTTCGACAATAGCAAAAACGAAAATATAAATCTCTGTAAAACATATTTATGAAAATTTAAAAAATAATGCCAATGGAACGATAAAACAAAGTAAAAAAAGTTTAATTATTGTCACATATGAATAAATGGGTGATTGAATTATCTTTTGCATGCCATCATAAAAAGATGTGCTCAGAAATATTAGTGCTCATTTCGTGATCAGCAAATGCTTTCTTAATCTCCACAGATTTTTATATCTCCAATCTTTATTTCGGATACAAATAACAGGATCTTTCACATGTTTGTGGCGTATAGGTACTTGATTAGTTTTTTCCAGTACTATTGAATATATTTAAATAGAATTCATGTATAAGTATTCTCTGAACATGCTTAATTTTTTTAGAATTAATGAAATGATTGTATAATAATGTGTTCTAATGATTACTTGTTAACTTCCAACAAAACAAAGTTAAATAGTGTTCATGTGTATGATGTAAACATGCTTGATTTTTTAAAAATTAATATATGACAAGCATATAGTAACAACTCATAGAGAAATGGTAGTTTGATAAACTCAATAATTACTAGCAAAATACAGATTTGTTGTATATCATCAATAATTCCTACAGAAACTGGTCTAGAATAACTAAAATTTCAATACAATCGAATAAAATGGTACTATATCATAATAACTAGTAGGTAATTTGATTTATCATCAAAATCAACAATTTATAGTACCTAAATGCTTCATCCACCAAACAGAAGGAAATAATTATAGACAAACTGATTTATCAGATTCATTCGACACCTCAATACTTAAATAATTTTTATTTAACTATTCATTTAAAAAAAATTCATTTTAATATCAATAAAAACAATTTTTTTTGCCAGATTTGCCCTTTATTTTTACAAAAATTGAATATTTGAAAATGACATAATATGGAAATCGGACAAATGATATGTTTAATTTATATTCGATAATTATCATCAAATTCAAATGAAATTCATTATGGATTGAAAATTTGCAAACTATTTAGAACACGAATATATTTACCTCCAAAACTTGCAGAGCGAAGAGTGATGTAGTCCATGCTAACATTCCTGAGAATATTATTCCCGATATTCCAAGAACCACTATCAGGGGTCTATAACTCAACAAATCTGTGATGAGGAAAATAACAACCAAAAGACATAAATAACTGTAGGTTCCAACTGGATAAACTTCTGTAAGAACTTCATGTTCAGTAATATTTCTCCAATCACCAATTAAATATTCATAGATATAATGCTCCGAAGGTCTAATTTCTTTTAGAAATCCGAAGAAACACAGAATAAGGGACAACTTCAACCAAGTTTCCATGTTGGGAGAACTCTTTAATTATTACAGAAAGTTGCAGTTATTTATAATTCAATAAAAAACAATTGTCATTGTAAAGTCCTCAAATTCACGATTCAATTAAAACCATGTTGAATTTAGAAGACAATATTGATAATTAACAACTTGATAAAATGTATGTTCAAAAGTTATAGGATCAACATAAATCGCTAGGAATTTAAAACGTCCACTGACTGGCACTTGGCACTACCGGTTGATGAATAAGCCTGTATGAGTGGATGCACGTTGAAGTTGTGCAATGTGCAGCAATACATTTGCAATTCTGCCTTTATATAACATAACGCGAACATCATTACGATACAACGACCGGTTGAATTGAGGTTATAGTGTTGATCGGGAGGTTTGTGAATATGGATTAACGTGGATGGTATAACTAATGATAATTATTATTCTGTTAACAAACTAAAATTTTCACTCTTTACGGGTTGCAAGATAAAAAAAAGGTGTTAATTTTTTAAATGTCCATCAAAATAATGTAAATAATAAAAAATGTATTCACATTATTAATGTATATAATTTGACGTTTTTGCTTGTCATCTTGTCAATATGTCAATTGTCAAATTAATATTAATCTCGGTTTTCGGTTTATCATTAAACTGTCCGGTTTAAAAATCCGGACATCCTACTGCGTAGCACTAGGAATGATAAAACCATTAAAACCCCTCGGCGCATGTACATGTCGTAATGCCTATCTAAAAAACGCTATTTTTTTATTCTTCGTGGGGAAAAAAATTTTCTTATGAAATCATTTATGTGTTTTATCGATATCCGTTGGAATTTTTAAAATCGGACCAGATCCCAACTTTTTGTCGTGAGACTATAACCCCTTTAGCTTATCGCCTCAGGGTAATAATATACGGTGCAAGAGCCTATTAATATTGTTTTATTAAACATTTTAATGAAATTCTGACGTTACCGTCGTTCAGACGAAAAATTCAAATTTGATTACAGAGCCATGCGAAGCTGCCATAAAAGACAGGGGTTCCCATTTCAAAGTTGACTCCTTCACCGCCATAAGGATAAAGGAAATGGAAGATGTTTTAGCATAATTGGACTTCTTCTTCAAAATCATCAAAAAACTCGATTTTATTAAAAAGTTTTTTGTTTTAAAATGTATATAACACGGTTTTTATGCAAAAAAATTGGTAACCGCATCACTTGAGAGAACGGACTACCGATTTGGCTATTTTTTGTTTTAAAATTAAAAGTTCTGGAAAAACTGGAATTACTTTTTCTACGTGTTTTTTGTATGAACTCAAGACCAATGAAAATGCGTAATTTTTTATGTTGTGTACGTTATTTTTTTTAAAATTTATTCAGATAAATCTACAAATCATCATATTTGATGTTAACATAGATGATATTTTTGTAAGGTACAAAATAATTTAAAATAATAGATGTGTGAGTTAAAGGTGAGTTGATAGATGTTTCTGCGCTGACGACCTATCCATAATATGTTTCCTGAGCTTTTTGGTAAATTTTTTCATATCTTTTTCTTCTTTTATTTGGGTAGGTAGTTCATTGTAGGTGGTGGTAGCCTGGTAGATGGGGGAGTGTAATGCTTTGTTAGTTCTTATCAGTGTTGCCAACTCTACAGTTTTAACTGTAGATTTACAGTTTTTTCAAAATGTTCCCAGTTTTCAGTTTTGACCTCCAAATCTACAGTTTTTTAAATTTTAAATGCTAGCGTTATCTACTACGAACTATTATATCATTCCAAGTATATGCACGGACAATATAACGAAGTAAACAGGGTTTCGCGAACTGTTACCAAAGAACTTCTGTGTTTGCCGCACTGCTAAGGTAGAGCGCTTGTTTGAAAACAAAAATAAGAAATAAACTTTCAAAAGGCACTCTACATACGAGATCTGAAATTGAAAATTGTTTCGAAGTTGATTACGAAAAGTTCAATAAAATTATGTACGATCTCAAAAACATTGAAGAGATCGAAAATCAAGAAAATTTGCAGATTGAGAGCCAAATAGCAGGTAATTGTATAGTCTTGTAACATGTGTCATATCATAATAAATGCTGTATATGTTTTAATTTCAATAATTTTTCAAATCATAATTTGATAAAATGTTTGATTTCCATCGTTTGTTCTATTGATTACCACCTTCGAATGAAGTTTGAAACCATAAATTAAGAAAAGACTGTACATTTACCGTTTTCAAATTAAAATCTACAGTTTTTTTGAAGCACATATGTAGTTTTTCACTGAGTTGGGGTTGGCAACACTGGTTCTTATCTTCTTCAGTTCGTAGTGTAGGTTGTATCTCGTATAGTGATCATGTACTTCTACCCTTTTTTTGAGCGAAATATTCACTTTCAGTAGTTTGTTTTCTATTTTATGGTCATGGAAATAAATTTGAGACAAAGTTGGAAATTTTTTACTAACTATAGACACTATATGGAGCCTTTTTTTGTTCAGTTCGTTATGCAGGGACAGAAATTGAATGTAAAGTTCTGGAGAAAATTTAGGAAAACACATTCCAGTCTAAATCAGAATAAAACTTTTCTTATTCTTTTTTTATTCTGTGAAGCAGAGAAGATGAAGAAGAAGAATTATATTGTTAATTTGTTATTGTTTTCGGGATAACCTAGATCCTAGACATACATACTGATTACTGCATACTTGATTGAACAAATCATATCAAACTAACACTGAAATTAAACGATACCCCAAATTCGATAAACAATAAATATATCTTTTACAATACAATATATGGATGTTTACAAGCGTAGTACATATGTCGAATTCAATTTAACCTATCCGATTAATCCCTTGCCTATCCTGTATCCTTCACTGGTAAGAAATAGATGTATTACACATACACATCTACTTGGGTGATTCTGAGAAGTGTAAGCTTAGCAAGTATTGGTTTTTGGTATAATGAATAAAACACGAAATTTAAAACAATACCTTCTTTGGTTTTCAAATGAAAATATAGAGTTTAGATTACCTGTAAGTCATAACCTGCCAAATAATTATCAATTAAACTAAATGAAGTTTTTTTAGGAAGTTCAATCTTTGCTAAGCTTGTTGAATATAGAAATGGAATTCGTACAAAAACCAAAAGCTACAGTAAGTTGAAATATTTATGGAAGTGTATTTTTTTTAATATTGTATAATTTATAATTCATTTTCTCAAGATTAAATTGTGATTTATTTTATAAGATTTCCTTATCAAATTTTGTAGGAACCTTTTTGGATTGTACAATTCAATAAAGAAGAAGATGTTAATCAAGTTGCAAAAAGATCAGTGTCATTAAAGTTTTGCTTAGAATTATGGGGTTTTAGCGAAAAATCACTTCAATTGCATGAACAACTGAAAAATTATCCAAAACAATTCTATGAACTATACTTTTCCTCAGAAAAGTCCTTCAAAATTGAAGTGGAAACATTCTGCAAACATTTTAGCCAAAAGGAAAAAGTTGATAAAATTGAGGTGAGTATATTGATCCTAAGCAAGTTTCTTTCAGCAAAATGGATATTTCAAAAAAACTAAAATCGAAATTGTATTCTGTTAGCTATTGTTATATTTATTAAATTTGACATTAGATATTGTTGCTTTCTGATTTAGTGGTATACAGAGAAGACTTTTAATTACAATATTTATCCAGGGGTTTATATTGTGTAGCCTTAGCAACACTTACTTAGAGTAATTTGAATGGCTGCAAGTTTTGATACACGTCAACATGATGTTATATTATCACAAATTAAACCTCATTTCTGTATATATATATATATATATATATATATATATATATATATATATATATATATATATATATATATATATATATATATATATATTATATATATCTTATATATAAAATTCTCCTGTCACAATGTTTGTTCCCATACTCCTCCGAAACGGCTTGACCGATTCTCATGAAATTTTGTGAGCATATTGAGTAGGTCTGAGAATCGGCCAACATCTATTTTTCATCCCCCTAAATGTTAAGGGTAGTCCACCCCTAAATTTTTTATTTTATTTTTTAGACAAACTTTTCTGTTTTTATGATACAGCATACAAAAATACATACAATCCTAAATTTTCACCCCTCTACGATCAACCCCTATTTTTTATTTGTTAAACTCCTTCGAAATGACTCGACCGATTCTCATGAAATTTTGTGTGCATATCAGTTAGCTCTGAGAATCCGACAAAATCTATTTTTCATCCCCCTAAATGTTAAGGGAGGTCCACCCCTTAATTTTTTATTTATATTTTTCAGACAAAATTTTCTGTTCTATTTTTTTTTATGATACAACATTCAAAAATACATCCAACCCTAAATTTTCACCCCTTTACGATCAACCCCTATTTTTTATACTCCTAATGATTAACATTTTTATGAATTTTTTGAACAAATTTTTTTTTTGATTTTTTTATGATGTTGCTTTAAAAAATACATACAACTCTAAATTTTCACCCTTCTATCAACAACCCATATTTTTCAATAGCCATTTTAATAATTTAAACAACGTTTGCCGGGTCAGATAGATAGATAGAGATAACTAGATAGATAGATAGATAGGTAGATATACATCGGCAGATAGATGAATAGATAGACAGATGGATAAAAATAATTTATATGGCTGAACGTTTGCCCGGTCAGATAAATTGATAGATGGATATGCAGATAGATAGACAGATAGATAGATAGATACAAAGATAGATAACTCTCTAGATAGAAAGATATATAGTTAGATAGGCAGATATACATCGGCAGACAGATGAATAGATAAAAATAATTTATATGGCAGAACAACGTTTGCCGGGTCAGCTAGTATATATATATATATATATATATATATATATATATATATATATATATATATATATATATATGTGTATGTATGTATGTATATATATATATATATATATATATATATATATATATATATATATATATATATATATATATATATATATATATATATATATATATATATATATATATATATATATATATATATATATATATATATATATATAATATATATATATATATATATATATATATATATATATATATATATATATATATATATATATATATATATATATAAATATATATGTTTCTGGAAGATGAAGTTTTAAAGGATATAAACTTTTAAGCTTGAAGTGAGCTGAAGATAATTTTCCACATGCTTGTGATTCGAAGGTCAAATGGCACCAATGAGTGTAACATGCAACACAATGAAATTTTGTTGTAACTTCTAGTCATACAATTATCTGATAACAGCTATTTTGAGGTTAAAGATTCAAATCATCATTATTTGACCTGCATAGCTAGGCTGGAATTCTGTGTCTTAGAACCCATTAAAAAGTGTATGTCATCAGCATAAAAATGGTGTTTTGAACCCGTGTAGAGAGATTATATGTGTATAAAATTAATATCGAGGGTCCTAGAGTGCTTTCTTGGGGGACACCATTTCAGAGAACTAAGGTTCTGATTTACTCCATCTGTTTCCACCCCCTAATTCTCACTTCATAATGTATATATATATATATATATATATATATATATATATATATATATATATATATATATATATATATATATATATATTATAATTCAAATATTCTATAATTATTTGGAAATTTTTATTTCAAATATTCATAATACCTAAGTCTGGTGGAATGAAAAACCGTTTTCTTGGTTGAAAATGTAATTTCCAAGACAGATTTGATTTAACAAGTTAATGTCCTCTTTCATTTAAACTCAGAAGTAACGACAGTCCAGAAAACTTAAAATTTAGCTCTCCAATTAGCTCTGTATGTCAAATAGAAAAATATTTATATTTTTCTCACATATATTTTTTATTAAATAACATTCATCATGACCAAAAAGTATCTCCATGAGGAAAAATCATAGGTCCAAGATAACCTACAAAATATTATACATATCGTGAAGTACAACATTTAAAATGTTTTGAGATTCCCCATTTATGTAAGTGATGTTGATGTTAGAATTCTTAACTTCATCAAAATATCTTAGATACTCTGGCCACACACACTTTTCGAAATATCCTGGAGTATCAGGTGGTATATAGACTCTTTTTACTCTCCTCCTGATGCATTCTTCTAGGTTTAACGTGAAGAAATATTTCAAAGTGATAAAAGGTAACAGCGGTTTATACTTAAATAACAGAAATCCATCTACGAGAAATAACTGAATTTCATGTTCTTTCAGTTTTTTTGCTATCGTTTCAGGCAGGTCACAAGGAGTATCACAACTCAAATTATTTCGAACCTTTGGTTCAATTTCATATAATTCCCTTTTTCCAATGGCCGTCAAAATATCTTGATACATTTTATCCGTGTCTAGTGAAGTTAAGATATCAAAATTTATATGATCTAAATCTTCGCACCATTTATGTCGAGGATCGTCTTCATTTAAAAAGTAGTCATCCTGATGAAATATTCTGCTGCTAGGAAACAATTTTTTCAGTTCTGATATCAGCGTTGTTTTGCCCCCGCACGTGACGCCACTTACTCCAATTATTAACACTTTCATGTTTCACTAATGAACTTTGATTTTAATTGTACCAAATTCATATTCTGTGCATTTAAAGTTTTCAATCTTTCAAATTGTTAGTTATCTAATGAATTTAAGTTATCTCCAAACATTTTTTTAGATAAGGCTAATAAATAAATATTTATAGCCACTCTCGAAATATATCTTAATCTATTACGAGAAGTATTATTGTGTAATATAGTATATAAGAAAGGAATAAACGATACATCATGTTATTCACGATATAAAAAAGATAATTTAGTATTTGTGAATAGTCTTAGACTTACCCAAAATGGAATGATATTTTTTTTAGAAATTTTTTTTTTGGAAATTTTTCTTTTAGAAAAATAAACGTGAATAGTATGCATTTTTATCTTTAATTGTTGATATTTCTCCTAATAATTTTCGGAACTTGTTTTTAAAATAACATATTCGAGAAAAGTATTTTTTCATAAGCAATTATATAAAAGAAATTATACAAATGGAATTTTAATAATCCGGTTTTAAAAAATAATTTGCTTCATATTAATTCCAAAAATCCCAGAAGTAAACAGTAACTTGGATTTTCATAGCTTATCATCATCAAGTTTATGAAAGTTTCAGCGAATACGGGTTATCATAGTTTGTAATAGCTCTTTATATAACTTTTATCAAGAACTTAATACGATTGTACAAATATTTTAAAAAATGGTATGGCAGTTGTCTTAGGTATTTCTCGATTTTTGGAACAAAGTTCTTTACGCTACTTGCGGTAACAGTTGAATGATCAAAATGGTCGCGTAGAGATTGAAAAATTATTTGAGGGTTGTCGGCACGTTGTGAAAGATAATATTGGAATAAGATGTGAACACAAAACTTGTCATTTTCTGTCCAGGCTTTTAAAACAATACGAATTAGAGAACATTGTAAATATAGTGATTTCCATGAGGTTATACGAACACAACTATAAAAGTTCAATATATAGATAGGAAAAATTTATATATTTGTTTTCTTTTAACATACGTGATTTATATTGTCAGTACGAGATGAAGTCAATGACAAAACGCGTTAACTCTATAGATTTTTATTTCAACCTGTGAAAAGTTAGTTTTTTATTTCTTTATAAAGTATAGTATTCTGAATATACAGTGTAATATAAAAGAACAATTAAACATTGACTTTCTCACTGAGTTAATTTACAGGAGAAGAATAACTTATTCTTAAGTTAAAAATGAACAGTTAATATATAGGTAAGACAGTATGAATTTAGGAAAGTTTCATCCCCTTTTCATTTCAGGAATTCCATTACTTACCAGCAAAAGGTCCAGTTAAACTTAAAGACCCAGATATGTGCCTTCAATATATTGAATATTATGGAACTGATCCCAATAAATCACCAGCTCTTCCGCATTGTGTATTCTTTGGAAGATTGGTAATATTTTTAGCATTGTGAGTTTGTTGATAGAATTAAGTTAATATTGTTAAACATAGAACATATTGAACTATCATACTTAAAGGAGATTCGCTGTAAAATCTGCCATATTAGAAGTTGAAGTTATTAATCATTTTGATGGCATTCCTAATGTTGTTCCCTATATAGTCCGGGAGCCTTTTATTGTCAATCATTTTATATCCACTGATAATTTGTAAAATACTTAAGATGATTGTATTATAAATCACTGTCAACGTCAGCTGCGGTACCGAGAGTCTGTTTGGCAACCGCAATCGCCCACACACGTAAAAAAAACGAGTATTTAGTTATTTTATATCGGTTGAAACTTGGTACAAGAGTAGTTCACATAGTAATGATTTGAATAAATGTAGTCAGCTGGTCTTATCCCGGTTTATTGTTCGTCAGCTGACCATGTAAACACAACAACAAAAATAATTTTCAGTGATTTTACATCGGTTGAAAATTTGTCAGATGAAAGTCAACGTAATATTTAAACAAAAAAAAAACGTCAGCTGGCTATACGTCGGGAGAAAGATCATCAGCTGGCGCAGTGAAAGTTGAATCTCGATAGACAGTTACGAGCTGCGCACACTAATTAAAATGAGTTAGCTGACGAGTTTGCAACCGACACACAGCCAGCTGACGTTTTTTGTTCGTTTAAATATTATGTTAACTTTCAACTGACAAATTTTCATATAAAATAAATAATGGGAGGCCTCGGTAGCCCAGCGGTAAGGTGTATCGCTTGTAAACTGAGGATTGTGGGTTCGAGTCCCACCTTGCTCTTATGTGGAAATACCTTTGCATTAGTTATTTATGTACCAAGTGCGTTATATAGATCATTATGCCCTGAGGGAAACATTCGGCCCGAGGGATGAATGTTGCCCGATGGGCATAAGGATCTAGTAACGCACGCGGTGCATACAAGATTTTATTTTTCACGAAAAAATTATTATATTATGATGAAAAAGCGATTTTGAAATCGTTTCATTGCTCCTATCCATTTTCCTTCTCATAGTAGGCATGTCATTGGTTGATATTTTGAAGTTTGTGAATATATTTGTCATCATATTCAGTGAATGTCATTGCTGCTTTCTTTGTGTAGTCTTATAGAAATAATGGAAATGAAAATGAATTTACCCAAGAATATCATAGAAAATGCAGCCAAAGCTGCGAATAATTCATTGCCGGAGAAATCCAGAGTCGTATACGATAAGGATTATGAAGTATTTAATCAATAAAATTTGCTTCATTTCTCCTAGTACAATAAGCGGGCGTTTTGAATGGCCTAGGGCATAATGAGTGTGTTTATAGCAACCGTATCCAAGGTGAAATAAACATATTATATACAAGTGAAAAATAAAATTTTTATCCTACACTATAAGAAAGTTGAATTTTACCAGCTTTACGGAGGCGAGAAAGTAGACCTTTTCTCGGCTAGGCGGTAAAATAATTTTTACGTTTTCACGCTAGCTGGCGCTCCAGTTGACAATTAAACGTCTAGTATAAAAATAAATATTTAGCAGTTGTCAATTCAATCATAAGTTGTCGTATTTTGATATTTGTTCTAAGTTATGGAGTCTGAATCAGAAGAAATAATGTATCTCACTCCACCTGAAATAACTGATATAGCTAACCAGGTCACACTAGACTTATTACCGAATAAATCTAAAGCGAAATATAATCTCCAATACAAATTATTTATGGAGTAGTGTGCCTCCAAGCAGGTAAAAAAATACAAGTACTGTTATCAAATTTATCCAAGCAAGGAATCTCTTTTGTTAACTGTACTATACATGATCCGATTTTTAATGTCACTTTAAAAAATAATGACTCATAGTTATGAATTTCATATCATAAAATAAAATTTTTATAGAAAAAAATCTTACCAACAATTATTATGTAGGATAAAAAATCATGTGTAAACCATGGCAGTAAAGTGATTTTTCAGGCCTCAAGAAGTGGCCAGACTCGGCTGCGCCTCGCCTGTCCATATCTTCTTTCGGCCTGAAAAATACCACTTTACCGCCTAGGTATACAATATACTATTATTTTATATAGGTTGAAAATTTGTCAGTTGAAAGTTAACATAATATTCAAACGAACAAAAAACGTCAGCTGGCTGTGTGTCGCTTGCAAACTCGTCAGCTGACGCATTTTAATTAGTGTGCGCAGCTCTTAACTGTCTATCGATATTCAACTTTCACTGCGCCAGCTGACGATCTTTCTCCCGACGTATAGCCAGCTGACGTTTTTTTTTTGTTTAAATATTACATTAACCGATGTAAAATCACTGAAAATTATTTTTTTTTGTGTTTACATGGCCAGCTGACGTACAATAAACCGCGATAAGACCAGCTGACTACATTTATTCAAATTAATACTATGTGAACTACTCTTGCACCAAGTTTCAACCGATATAAAATAACTAAATACTCGTTTTTTTTACGTGTGTGGGCGGTTGCGGTTGCCAAACAGACTCTCGGTACCGCAGCTGACGTTCACAGTGATTTATAGTACAATCATCTTAAGTATTTTACAAATTATCAGTGGATATAAAATTGGTCGCAAAAACCGGTCGTTGGCTCCCAGACTAATAAGTATTATCCTCAATAACAGTGAAACTTTTTATATTAATTAAAACAGATAATTTTATAAATTTCTTGCAAATATTTTTATGCTGCAAACTAAACATGTAATACAGAGGCAGAAGTACTTTTCAATATTTTTGGTGAGATGAGTTATACTATCTTAATTTCTGCATAATTCAATATTCCAACCAAATGATTACAGATCATTGCAATCAATCGACCTCTTTTTGCTCATTTTAATGAGCAATAGAGAAAACTTCTCTTGAATGTGTTATTCCACTACATATATTATTGAGTACCTCTCAGTATATTAGAGGAAAAAATTGATCCAATCCAACTGGTGGGTTGATGTATTTTTCTTATCATTTATTGAATATTAATTATTGCCGCAGCTGTATTAATTATTACCAGAAGTATTTCTATCTATATGTCAATTGTAACAATACATCTAAATAAACTTCTACTTGTTATCCAGTCGCTAGTTATTAGCTTTAGGTTTTTCCACATGAAGATGTGTTGTTCCTTATAAGTGATTTTCAGCGAATATTATCGAGATATATATATATATATATATATATATATATAATATATATATATATATATATATATATATATATATATATATATATATATATATATATATATAGATATATATATATATATATATATATATATATATATATATATATATATATATATATATATATATATATATATATATATATATATATATATATATATATATATATATATATATATATATATATATATATATATATATATATATATATATATATATATATATATATATATATATATATATATATATATATATCAGGGCTATTCAAATTCGAGTATATGCATGGGGATTTCGATAAGGGTAAGAGATAGAGGGATGGTTAAATGGGGGCAAAGTTGCATATTTCAGAGGTCCGTTATATGGATAAAAAAAATCTGATCTAGCTCCTCTAGTTCTGGAGTTATATAGGAAAAATCGAAATTTTCTAAATCCTTTTTTTGCCTATATCTTTTTATTTAATGAATTGTTTTCAAAACAATTGTCACTTTGCCATTGCCACTTTTTCTAAGCTATCTAAATATCTGAATAAAAATTATATACAGGGTGTCGTATAAATTGGGCCACCCTCAACTTTCAATTTTCAAATACGGACCTGTATTTTTTATTGCATTTTTTTGCATGCCAAGAGTCATGTTTTATATTGACGTAGTATTTTCATCTGAATTACAGAGTGTTCTGGAAATATTGAACTATTACCAGTAAAATCTCAACATTTTTTTAAAATTGCAACTCTAATTAAATTTTTAGGATTTGGAAGATAATCAACATTATTCGACGAAAAATGTCTTTTTCAAGAATTCATCCACATTTCACTTCACGTAACCCATGATCAATGTACGAAAATGCGAAATTCTTCCTAGTACGTTTATGTGCATATAATCATTGCCCAAACAAAAATATGTTCGACTGGCAATCTTCATATTACAGACACCAATTTGCAAATATTTCATTGTTAATTACTTTCCGAACTATCTACATTTTCAGCTAATTTATGGGCATTCTGTTGCTATATACAACAATTATGATTAAACTATTTGAATTCTCATAGTATGCTTTGGAAAATAAATATTTAGTTCACCTCACTTGTCATTATTTTGACAGTTTCTTGGAAATTACCGTTGGTATTTAATGAAAAATCTGTTAGTACTGAAAATGGGTTTCCCCATAGAGCAGAAAAGAGATATGATTAACGGTTTCTACAGAAATGGATAAATGAAGAAATTATACAACTCATGAAAAGAAGAGATATCAAATATGAACAAGCTATTGTTACTGCTTCAGAAGAAACTTGGAATGAATACAAGAAGATAAGAAATTCGGTTACATATAAACTAAGAGCAGCAGAAAAGAAATATTACCACAGACTAATACAGCAAAGTTCTGCACAGAATATCTGGAAAAACTTAAAACATTTACTACCAGGTAAATGTAAACATAACATAGAGAGAGTAAAATTCGGACATCACTTAGTAAATGGAGATAATGAAATAAGTGAAAACTTTAATAAGTTCTTCATTAATAGCATAAATGAAATAACCAATTCTATTCCAAAGTATTACGCCCATGAGCGATATCTGGAGCATATAAAGTCGCATGGACATTTTGCTGAGTTCAAATTAGTGTCAATGCAGGAGTTAAAAAAAATTGTTTCTTCTCTGAAGAATACTTCGTGTCCAGAAGATGGGATAAACACCAGAATTTCTAGAGATGTATTTCAAGCAATTGGTAATAGACTCTTGGATATAGTGAATACTTCACTCACGTATGGTGAGTTTCCTGAGGTATGGAAGACTGCGATAGTTATTCCAATACAAAAGGTTCCCGACACTCAGGTTTGTGAGGAATTCAGAGGAATTAATACAGTTCCGGTGTTTGAAAAGATAATAGAACTTGTGATAAAACAACAACTTGTAGATTTTTGTGACAGAAATGAAGTATTATGCGACTCCCAATCTGGTTTTCGTGCGCGACACTCATGTGAAAGTTCAATTTTGAAAGTATATGATGGTTGGGTTAGGGAAATCGATAAAGGTAAAATAATATTAGTGGTTTTTCTAGACTTTCAAAGAGCATTTGAGACCATAGATAGAATTTTTTTGATAAAAAAATTACGTAAAATGGGACTGTCGGGAAATGTGATAAAATGGTTTAGTTCCTATTTAAAAAATAGATCTCAAAAAGTTAAATTTAATAATTCGTTATCGACATCTAGAATTAATGAATATGGAGTTCCACAAGGAACGGTGTTAGGCCCTCTCTTGTTTATTTTGTATGTAAATGACATTGTTAAATATGTAAAAAATTCTAAGATCTCAATGTTTGCCGATGACACAATTCTTTATGTAACGGGCGAGGATATTGCATTCATGTCACAATCACTGCAAGATGACTTAGATAAGTTATATATATGGTTATGCGACAACAACATGAAAATTAATGTTAAAAAATCAAAATTTATGACTGTTGGCAGTGAATACAAGATAAAAAATTTAAGTGAAACTGACTTAAAAGTAAAAATTAATGCAGAAGTAATTGATAGAATAGATAAAATGAAGTATCTTGGCATAATAATTGACGAAAACTTAAATTTAAAAGCGCAAGCAGAGTACATTGCAAATAAGATGTCAAAAAAAATTAGCCTTTTATACAGATTAAGAAGTAAAATTGATATGAACACAACCTTATTATTGTTTAAGACATTGACACTACCTCACATTGATTATTGTTCGTCACTTTTATTCAATCTACAAAAAAATTGTATTCATAGATTGCAGAAAATACAAAATCGGGGTATGAGAGTAGTACTAAAATGTAACAAAAGTACACCTATTAAAAATATGTTGTCAGCATTACAATTAATGAGTGTAAATCAGAGAATAACTTATCGAACACTAGATTATATATATAGGATCAAACAAAGAATGTTACCTGATTATCTAAGAGAAAATTTGCAGTTTGTTAGTGAATACCATGATTATCAGACCAGACATCGAAACGACTTTCAGATAGATACCTATAGGACACATAATATGTATAAATCCACGATGAGTAGGGGGCTTGTATTATACAATAAACTGCCCATAAATATAAAGTACTGTCAGAGCTACCGAGATTTCAAGAGATACTTGATGGAGTATACTTTTGAAAACTATTTGTAATAAATTTAAATGTAAACTGTTAGTTGATAATAGCTTTGTGCTAAATAAAGATTATTATTATTATTATTATAAATAATAGGAGCATTCATCTTTCCGCTTGACTTTTTTTTATGGGCTACACTAAAAAATAGAATATATCAAAACGAAATTGAAAGTATAGAAGATTTAAGAATTAAAATCATGAACGCTTTGGCATCACTACGCCGAAGAGATATCTTCAGAGCGAATAATAACTTTAAAAAACGACTCTGTAAATGTCTGGAACGAGAAGATCGTCAATTCAAACATTTATTTCGATTATGATTACTTATAATGACTTATTTCAATTCTAGATAATAACTAAACATGTTCTTATGCGATAAGTTATAAAATATGAAAACCTATATGATCAAATACAATGTTATATTTGTGACAGATTATGTTTGTGAGTTCTCAGCAGAATACATACCAGGCGCGGATCCAGGCCCGACTTTTGGGGGGGGAACTTTTAGATAGCCAAAAGGTACTGGTATTTTGGGCAATGGTAAATCGATTAGCTTCCAATCAAAACGCCATTTGCAAACGTATTTAAAACTGTATTCATAGACATTACATTTAAGAATAAGCTTACACAGATTTAGTTTGACTTCTGACTTAAAAAAAATTAACATATGTGGGCTACAAAAGATGGAGAATATTATAAAATGGAAATGTCATGAAGTAACTCGAATTATTAGTTATGTTTCACCCCAAGTGAATAACACAAGAAAAATAAAAACAAATATATTTATATACAATTTTGAGAGTTTGAACAGTTTTAATTTCAAAACAGGAAAATTCTTAAAACTACTATGTACATTAAAAACAAATTGTGAGTCTTTTTATAAAATAGTAAAAGAAAAATAGGTAAACAGAAAAGTGAATAAATCAAAGAAAATCAAAGTAAACGATTTCTCTGCACTGGCGTTGCTTACTGGCAATGTACATAAAATTTGAAGAAGGATGTGAATCGTCGGGTAAATATCTTTATCATAGCCATTTAAAGCATCAATTGCTGAAATGCTTGAAGGGACTTCTCCAATGTTAATTGTTTTGTTTTTCCACTTTGGTTGCCATAAGCTAACTTCTCCCTTTAACTTCATAGTTTCCAGGATCTTATTAGCACTCAACAAAGACGAAAACCTATTTATGATGCATTGAATGGTTTCATTCACCTCAGCACTTGTCAATTTCACGATGGACTCAGGAAGTAATAAGGGCAATTTGAAGGCGTCCAAAACATCTGAAGAAAACCTTATTTTCAAATCTGCACATACACTATCTAAAAGTGGTACATATGAAGATATCCTGAAATAGTCCTCGGGGTTTTGAATATCGTAGTTTGGTCGTTTAGTTTGACGGCCACAAGTTCTAGGTTTCCTAATGTCAACATTCAGAGTTTTAGCCATTTCCTTAACGCCCGTGAAAATATTTTCAAAATGTGATTTAGCATCTGATCTTCTCTTCTCTAAATCAATAATCAAATATTTTACTACTTGAGCAGCTTTTGCCAAATCAAGGGACTCTTTTTGTAGAAGAGTACTTAAGGTTAGAGTACGCGCCAAAACATCACTCAGACAAAACAAGCCTACTATGAACTCTGAGTCACACAAAGTCCCTGATAGTATGGCTGCTTTGCCTGCGGAAGTTTTATCCTTCCACTCACTTATTTCATCTAAGGTTTTTACAATTGGCAAGTTTGACACGTATTGCAGAACCCCATCATGCCTCTCAACCCATCTTGTTTCACATAGCCGTTTGAGTTTTCCTCCAATATGAGCATTAAGCACTGTAGCTCGTTTAGGGAAAGAAAAGAACGACGTCACTTCCTTTATTAAACAAACAGTTTTTTCAATGTTGGTTATTTTACCACATTGCGAAATACTCAAATTGAGTTTATGATTATAACATGTATTTCTCTCACAGCACCCATGTTGTCTGATATCATAACTGTGCATCCATCTGTTCCAATTCCTACACACCTTTCCAATGGAAGTTGTACGGACTGTAGCTCGCCTAAAACAATTTGGCCTATGGATTTTCCAGTCAACGATAACTCATTTCAAAAGATTTCTACTGTCTGGTCTGAGCTTGAAATGTTTTGAAGACCACCTTCATCAGCAGAGTCAGAGTCATCACTCTCATTTTCGTCAAAATTTACTTCTTTTTTTTTTTGCGCAGATTGCAAGCCGCCGAAGGCAACAATGAAGGTCAGAAAATCTTTCCTTATTTCAAATTTGTTTCTGGTGTCCAGCACGTTCACATACCTAAGAACCAAGGTGACTTGTTCCTTTCCTGAAATATCAGGCGTTTCGTCGAAAATTATTGAGAAAAATCGTGATTTCAAAATGCGATTGATGATTGATTCGGTGATTTCCAATCTGCAGCAGTCTATAATGTCATTTTGCGTGGATTTACTGATGTAGGTTGCTCTACTAGATGAATTTTTTAAGTGACTTTCCAAATCCGTGTCACCTGCATCGACCCTGAAGCGAAGCAATGCTCTGAAGTTCCCTTCACCCTTCTGTAAGGGTGTTTGGCCAACTTCAATTTTACCATCATCCCGATGTCCTCTAAGGAGAATATTTTGTCTACCAAGCATTATTATAGTCTTGACAATAGGAAACAACCTTTTTCTGTTTTCTTGTGACAAATTGAGTCTGTAGGCATTGACAATGTTGCTCACGTCGTGCACAGGGTTGTTATAGGTTTTTAAAAAATCTTTACCAGCTAATACTGCATCTTTATGGTGTGGGAGACTGCTGTGCTTTTCTAGAACACTATCGGACCCTGTAAGCTTTTTGAAGTTAGTAAGAGGAACCGCGACTAAAGTCTTCGTTGCGGTTGGTAAACCATGGGCAGTATTTACAAAATAGCCCCTTCTTTGATGAGGACAAAACCAACCAATCATATTTTTTTAAATGGTGTGATCGAACTCTTGGGGCTCAAACTTAATAGCAGCATCTAGAAGTGAGTCCTCACTGGCTTGCAATCTCTTTTGTGGTTTGGTGAAGAAAGATGATATGAGCTTTTGCCCTTTTCTGTTAGCCTGTAACACACATTAAGGTAAGCATGTGAGAAGCATATCAACGGAATCGAACCAAAATAAATATTTACCTCACTTCAACAGTATTTTACAGCATTAGATAGAAGACACCGATATCTGCAAAATGAAAGAAATCCCGAGTAAACACAACGCGTAATACCAAAGTTATAGCCTCTTCAAAAGGCTTGCGTAACGCGGACAAACTTAATTTTTATTGCAGATTTGGATTCAACGTGCCTTGAAAAGCAAAAAGCCAAAGTTTGAGGTATGATTATAATAGACAATTGGTTCGATTCCAGAAAATGATATCCCAGAAATTAAATCAATAATTAAATATATTTATTTACTGTTACTACAGCATCATGTCAAAAATTGTTGCAATGGTCGAATGCGTTCTCAAATTATATTCATTCAACATTACTTGAATACCAATGAAATATGATATTTACTTACCATTATACAAACAAATAGAAAACAACTGTTTATTCTGGACTCTGGTCGTCTACACTCCTAGTATTTATATATTTTTCTCCTTTTTGGGGTTCATAATTCTGATTGGTGAATTGAAAATGAGAATAATTGATGGAATATCAGAGATAACGCCTGAAGATCAAAAAAACCGATCAAAGGAGCCGCGCTTCACACAAAAATAGATGGTAACGTTTGTCGAAGAGATACCGACAAGCTTCATGAAGCGCAAATCGGGGTAAGCAGGGAATCACATACTGACGCGCGACAGTGATATTTAAGACCTAATTGCGGCACATTTGAACATGTTTGATGCCTGCGCCCGACGCAAATATTTATTGGGACACGTTTGAATATAGAAATTGGTCCATATTCATATTATTTCTGACCTCATTGCATTTCCATTCCCCATCTGCACTTTCAACAAATTTGTTTCAGAAATTGAATCAAATTAAATTTTTGCTGATCTTGTAATTATTTTAACCTTAGTATGTCAAATTCTAAGGGAGTCCAGCAAAATTTTAGGTGGGGCCCGGGCTATTTGGGGGGGGGAACGTTCCCCCAGTTCCCCCCCCTTGGATCCGCGCCTGATACATACAACAGATCTTCCTCATACCTACTGAGGTTAATTAGAGTTGTTATGGAATTAAAAAATGATGAGATATCACTAGTATTAGTTCAGTATTCACAAACCACTTTATGATTTATATAAAAATAAAATGCCAATATGAAACATAATTATATAGGTAGTTCGAAAAGTAACAATGAAATATTTCCAAATTGGTGTCGAGTATGAAGATTGCCATTGGAAGATTATTTTGTTTGGTCATTGATTATATGCACATACATGTACGTACTGGGAAGAATTTCACATTTTCGTATATTGATCATGGGTTGCGTGAACTGAAATGTGGATGAATTCTCGAAGAAGACATTTTTCGTCGAATAATGTTGATTATCTTCCACATCCTAGGCATTTTATACCTTATTCTATGATATTTATTTAATTAGAGCTGGAATTTTAAAAAAATGTAGAAATTTTACTGGTAATAGTTCAATATTTTCAGAACACTCTGTAATTCAGATGAAAATACTACGTCAATATAAAACATGACTCTTGGCATTTAAAAAAATGCAATAAAAAATACAGGTCCGTATTTGAAAATTGAAAGTTGAGGGTGGCCCAATTTATACGACACCCTGTATATAATTTTTATTCAGATATTTAGATAGCTTAGAAAAAGTGGCAATGGCAAAGTGACAATTGTTTTGAAAACAATTCATTAAATAAAAAGATATAGGCAAAAAAAGGATTTCGAAATTTTCGAATTTTCCTATATAACTCCAGAACTAGAGGAGCTAGATCAGATTTTTTTTTATCCATATAACTGACCTCTGAAATATGCTACTTTGCCCCCATTTAACCATCCCTCTATCTCTTACCGTTATCGAAATCCCCATGCATATACTCGAATTTGAATAGCCCTGTGTATATATATATATATATATATATATATATATATATATATATATATATATATATATATATATATATATATATATATATATATATATATATTTAGATAAAATCAAAATAATGTTTATGATTTTCAACTTAACAATTGTCGTCGGGGAGATGAAGAGAGAATTATTGATAGAATATTTATGTTATGTAATAAAATCGTAGACTGGTTTGATCCAAACACACTTTCGTTGTACAAAATAAAAAATTTATTAAAATCATTGTTAAAATTTGAAAGAATTGAATAACTTAATATTTTTTTTATGTAATCAAGTTTATATTTTTGTAGGCTTCTAGCCATAAACACATTGTAATTTTTAATGTATGGGGCTTGCCCCGTGAATAAAGATTAAAAAAAAAAAAATTTAAGCGATTTTGAAATTTCCTTTTCACAGATTACAAAGGGATTACGTCAGTTAATAAGAACATTTTCACTGAAAACACGAAAGTTTATTGGAAACACTAGTATGGATCCAGAATTTTCACTCCTGATGGCAAATCAAGCTAAAGTAAAAAATGGAGATATAATCTTGGATCCATTTGTAGGTTCCGGATCGTTGTTGGTAGCTGCTGCTCAATTTGGGGGTTATGTTTTAGGCACTGACATCGATTATCTCATGTTACATGGAAGAACTAAACCTACAAGGATAAAGCAAAAGGTAAATCATATAATTTTTTTTTATTTGTCACTTCTGATTTTGACTTTTAATGGTAGGAAAGGCAGATAGACGAAAGCATTAAAAACAATATGAAGCAATATAATCTAAGTCATAGGTACTTAGATATTCTTGTTAAAGATTTTTCTACTTCATTTTGGAGAAGCGATTTCAGATTGGATGCTATTATAACAGATCGTGAGTATTAATTTTTCTTTTAGAGATGTCATATATCACCAACATATTCCTTCTGCATCTTATTGTATTTAATTGAATCCTCTAAGAACCAACCATCTTTGTGGATAATGAAAATTTCTGTAATTTTTATCGAAACTTTTTTTCTGCTGTACTATATTGCTTCCCTGACTACTCTAAATTAATATGAATCAATTTACTTTTATCCCATTGCTCTTTACCCATCCTTGTTTATGTGATCAAGAATCCTTAGGTTTAACTCTAGTAAATACTAGAAGCTAAGAAACATGTAGGTATTTACCTACATGTTTCTTAATATTGTCTTTCATTCATTTTATTTACGACTATTCGTTTTCGTTTTTATTGTCATGCCATTCAACTGAAATTAATTTCTTGGGGCATCACATAGAGGCATTATCAAAGAAACTTAATAAGTCCATATATGTATTGAGAAATATCTCCCAATGTGTTTCCGCCAATGTATTAAGAACAGCATACTTTGCCATATTCCACTCAAATATTGCTTATGCAATTTTGGCTTGGGGACATTCGGCGGATGCGCACAGGGTTTTTGGATTACAGAGAAGAGTTGTAAGAATTATGAGCGGTTTAGGTTATAGGGAAGACTGCCGGTGTATGTTTGTGGGTATGGGTCTGCTGACTGTGCCGTCTTTGTACATCCTGGAATGCCTGGTGTATGTGAGGAGAAACATCGAAGTGTTTAAAACGCATGAAGACATTCATGACTATAACACTCGTGGTAGGGGGGATTTGGTCCCGGAATTCTGGCGCTTGGAGAGGTGTCGGGATGGCCCTGGATACTGAAAATGTTTAATATCTTGCCACCAGATGTAAAAATTTTACCTCTTAGAACTTTTAAGACTCGGCTAAAATCATATTTGATCAAACATTCTTTCTATTCTGTTAGTGATTATTTTAGTTTGGATTTTAACATGAGTTTTCATTTAAATTTTGACATGTATTAATTTAATTAAGATTTTAGTTTATGTATTTTGATGTAATTTTAACCTGTTATTGTGATGTGCTTTTTTAATCTTTGACATGTATTGATTGTATATTTTTCTGTCAGTGATTGGTTCTTGGACTGAATGTACTGTATTAAGAATTTACTTATATATCTATTTTTGACGTATGTAACACATTGTTTGTGAATTAACATGAATAAATTATTGAGTATTGAGTAACTAGTATTTTTTTCTGTTATGTATAATCAGTTCTTTGGAATTATTTTATAATGCAATTTTATTTTATTTTGTCTAGCTTTTCTGTTAATGATTCAATTCATATGTAATATTCATTCCAAAAATTCTTTTTCACAAAAAAAAGACCTATATGAATATATACTAAATATTTTATTTATTCATTATCACTTCAGTGGTTTAGGCAACTTACTTTACGAGTAGTTGAATTATTAAGGATAGATAACTCATAATAATATACTACTATTATTTTAGTTCATATAAAACTTGTATATAGTAACTAATTCATGCTTCTTTAAAAGTATTTTTTATATTATTTCACAATGAATAACTAGGTATAATGATCTGTTTATTTTTTTTGACAATTGTTTATTGTAGCCCCATATGGCATTAGAGAAGCAACGGAGAGAGTTGGCACCGAAAAAAGAGATTTCACACTTAGTGAGAAGCATTTAGAAACACATATTCCTTCCAAAGTGGAGTATGGAATATCAAATATTTATAAAGATCTACTATTATTTTCTTCCAAGCATTTAAAACTTGGAGGAAGATTGATATGCTGGTTTCCTATATTCAGGTAAAAAAAAAGTTTTTTTGCCGCATCAACTTTTTTTCCATAACTGGTATTGTTTAACATTTTCATTCTGTCTTTCACAGGGAAGATTATAAAGAAGAGGGTTTACCATCACATCCTTGTTTGAAATTAATTGCCAATTCTGAACAAGTTTTATCAAAACTCACTTCCCGAAGACTATTGACTTTTGAAAAGATCAAAGAGCCTTCCAAAGAACATCAAGAAACAGTAAGCATGCATATAACTGATTTTAGACAGAAATATTTTGAAGCAAGAGATGAAACCAGAAGTGAAAGGCGAATTAGAGAATCTAAAGTAAGGGAACAAAACAGGATAGATAATTTAAAAAGTAATAAATAACTTTAATAAAAACCTTTTTTCAATTTTATATAATATATTTGTTATAAGATGTATTATGGTCATTTTATTTTTTTATTTTTGAATCCATATAATGTTCCAGGCCTTTTCACACCTTTTCTTTGCTTGAACAGATCTGGAAAAGAATAATAAATAATATATATATATATATATATATATATATATATATATATATATATATATATATATATATATATATATATATATATATATATATATATATATATTCTATTTATACTGTACATTAATAGTCTTCCTAAAGTGTTAAAATATTCAAAAATAAAATTATTTGCTGATGACGCATTAATATATTTAAAAAGCAAGGACATAGTGAAAGCTTGTGCCGTTTTAAACGAAGATTTAAAAAATATTGAAGAGTGGTTAAAGTTCTGTAAACTTAAACTAAACACAAAAAAGAGCAAAGCAATGGTTATTGGGAAATAAAAGTTTCTGGGCTCATTTAACGAACAAAATCTGGACATCAAAATTGAAAATGAATCTTTGGAGATAGTGGACGAAATTAAATATTTAGGAGTGGTAATTGATAGAAAGCTGAATTTTAAAACACATTTTTCAAACGTGACACAAAAAATTTCTATTAAAGTTAATTACCTATATAGACTATCAGACAATCTAAACCTGGATACAAGAAAAAACTTATATAATATACTTATATTACCACATTTAAACTATTGTTCCAGCCTGCTGTACTTTAGTAACAAATGTGTAATTGATAATTTTCAACTTCTCCAAAATAAAGCTATGAGAACGATATTAAGAGCCAACAGATACACACCAATTAAACACATGCTGTCGATCTTGGAATGGTTGAATGTTAAAAACCTTCTTAAATATAATGTACTGGTTTTGGTTTCAAAAATAAAGTATGGTATACTTCCTGAAAACGTACTAAATATATTCAAGCGAAACTGTGATATTCATGGCCACAATACAAGAAATAGAATGAACTTTCACCTGTCAGAGACAGGCGTGAAAAGACAAAACTCTTTATGTCATAAAGGTCTTCAAATGTTTAACAAGTTACCAATCAGTGTGAAGAATCAATCATCCCTAAACAAGTTTAAATCATCACTGAAAGAATATTTATTATTAAATCAAAGACCTTACTAGTATTAATTGAAATAAAACAGACTTTTAAATTTAATCTAGTATATTTTGGTTGAGTTTTATCATAGTTTTTAAATATTTTATTTTTATGCTTTATTTGTGTCAGAAATGTGTGAATTTATGTAGCTATATAAGCTAAATAAAAACCTTTGAATTGAATATAAACAATAAAATTAATCTTCCTTACCTTCATCAGGTTCTGCACCAACTTCTTGTCTGTAGTATTCTGCATCATCATCATCTTTGTCCATGGCTTCTCTCTTAGATTCTGCAATGGTTTTCTTCAGGCCTACATCAGTCTCTGTCATTATTTTCTTTTTTATACCCTCCAGAGACTTCTCTTTGTGAGCATTTTTATCATCAATTTTTTTCTTCAAGTTATCATCTTGTATTTTTTTCCTTTTTATTTTGAGTTTCTTCCTAGCTTCTCTTTTTTTACGGATTTCTTCTTTTTCCTCTTCAGTTTTTTCAAATAATTCATGATACAACACTTCTCCGTCCATAAGGCCATCTTCAATTTTGATTAATTGTAAAGTCAACCGCGGTCCTAATTCGCTCAACTAAAATATAACAATGAACAATGATTTGATTTTGTTGTCGTGAAATGTTTTATGTTATATTTTTTACAATAATTGAACTATATAACTTTTTTAAATATGAAATGTTAAGCTGTAATATCTGTCTTATCACCAATTTGGTAATAGAATATACTGAAAAAAGGAAAATTATTATAAAGAATAAAAATATATTAGATTGCATTAATTCAAGTAGATGGTTTGATAGTCAACAATCAAAAGCGGGGACAAATGAAGACATGTCAAGAATATTTATGTTTTAACATGTTTTCAAAAATTTAATATGAGAATATGTTATGAACAACATGCACGTTTAAAATCAATGCCATGATGACATAATGCAATTCATTATTTTATTTGTATTACAAATTACATAACAACCGACTTAAAAGTTGCCGATTACCTTGATAGCTGATTTTCCAAACTCCATATTACCTCTAGAAATCATTTTCTGTGATAAAATGACATGATTATTTGGATCTTCCTCAGCTTCACTTTCTGATAATAATCCTGATCTAAAAAAAAAAACAATTTAGTATAACCATTATGATGGACCCGTTAAGTATATACCCATTAAGTATATACATGATATTCAATAGCATTTTTTAGAGTAGTGTTCTAAAACAGATTTTTTGTATTTTAGTTTCTTGTTTTTCAAAAGTTCATGAAATATGTTTTGATTTTATATACATCAAGTACATCGATAAATATATAATGATTATTTGAGGTTAAAAATAGAGCATATATAAACAATATACAAAGTAAAACACTTCATATTGTAAAGGTTAATTTAAATAACAATGACAGAACATATCTATTACCTATTTTAAAAGGCTAGATACAAATTTAATTTTCAACCCTGAAGTAAGATATCAATGTTGTAATGTTGATATCCACAAGGAGTTGCCTGAACAGTTTCTCAAGCATTTACCTATATACCCTATTACACCCAACAATTCTACAAAATTTGAGTAAAATAATGTTTGTCTTACTTTACCATAAAGAACAATATTGCTATTTAAATGCAATATGCATGAAAATATATACATAGTGGAAAAATCTTTGAAAGCACTTGTAAAACTGCCACATTTCCTTAACCTGTGTAAAGTACTGTAAAGCATAGAAAAGTTTACCATATCTTGACAGGTTTTGGTCATATTCAGAAGATAGATAAATTGTATTTCTTAACAAAGATGATAAATGGGCAGATCAAAAGAATATTTAAAAACAACTTACTTGGTTAGAAATTCTGACATATCACTACACTTGGATAAGTTGGGGATCTTTCCTTGAACAACTTTCTTTACTGCTCTAGATATACCCACAGGTGATATTTTGATTCCATAATGTCTAAAGTCTATCATTTTGGAAGTAGGATTATAGTTCATCATAACACATCTTCTAACATCATTCAGATTTACCTGAAAAACGTCTCATACTCATACAATACATTTTTTATAATTGAATATATTTGCAAAAGATTGAGGCAAGAGTTTTTATCATTTTTCACTAAGTGATTAGTGAAAATTCAATAAACATTCTTTGCTCCGAAAATGAATCATAAATTATATATTATAAATATTATTTCTGTAAAAACAAATATTAAATTTCAAAGAACTATCAGATCTAGTTTTTATTATTGCACTCAAGTACACAATTGTTTTGATTAAATAGCTACATATAAATTATTTTCCCTCCTACCGAGTTTGAGAAAGTATCGAATCCATGAAATAGATAAATTTTATATTGAAAAAGTTGATCTTTTCCAAATCAATTTCATCTATATCTCATGAATTCGATACTTGGGGTTGGAATAGCTTAACTAAATTTTTTGAAAAAGTGTCAGAGATTTCATAGAAATCTGTACTCTGGACGTAACTCCATATTACCATCTATATGAACCTAGCTTTAAGTTTCACAACTTTTTACTTCCATAATATACCAAAATTTTACTCACAGTTGTTAAGTTAATGGTTGGGAACATATTTTGAAACATTGATGCCATCAGCTTCATTTGCATACCCTCACCACTAAAACTGTTCAGTACAATCAATGGTGAATGTTTAAAGGCTTCATCAACAACCATTTGTCTTTTTAAAGAAGAGATAACATCCCTAGATAGAGTATAATTATGTAATCTGAAAGTAAGCGTGGGGCCTCTAGGAAGGCGAGCAATCCTCAAGTAGACACCTAAATCTGTTTTTGAAAACACAGAAATATGTGAAACATGCAGTGGTCCAGCAATTGCTACAAAATCTTTGATAGTATTTTTCTTCCTTGTCTGTAAAACATATAAATGAAAAGACAAGATCAACAGCATGCCTTACAAAATTTTATTATACCCTCAATTGTGAAGCTGTGAAAGGCTCCATAACTTTGCGAAAATCTTTAGTCAGTTCCATTACATTTCCATCAGGTATTCCCTTATTAATAACAAATGAGTGAGGTGCTTGAATTAATTCTTCTGGTTCTCCGCCTTGGTTTTTATTGTTTCTAACGCTACGACCTTTTTTCTTTCTTGCCATGTCTTATGTATTATTTGGATAGCTAATACACTTTTCTCAATTTTTAGTTTATTTTGTTCTTGCAATAATAAAATTGCGTGTCGTAGAATTTCAATTATAACGTCTGTAAACTTAACAGACTGATTTGTGTGTGTACTGTGTTGGATGGAAGATAAGCCAGTAAGTAAAAAAATATTTTAATTCACACTAACACTAACCGAGTTCTTCTTATATGTGTTGTTAATGTTAACTACATGAGTGCATGGTTGTTGGTTAGGAATGTAATTGTAGATGCTGTTTACAAAAAGTAAGGTTAATTGAACTAAATCGTTATTTCCAGCTATTATTTTTGTCACAGAATCACCCTTTTTCTGCTCTTTTGCTTAGTCTCTGCATCTGCAGCCTGCAGCCATGCATGCATCACATTGTAGTGAGGTATCTTCTTTGAATATACATATGCTTTATGTTTATGTATGAGATAGAAATTAGGTATATATATATATATATATATATATATATATATATATATATATATATATATATATATATATATATATATATATATATATATATATATATATATATATATATATATATATATATATATATATATATATATATATATATATATAACCAGCTCCGCCATTGTGTGTAAAATAGTTCCACATGATATAGTGATATGTTTTTCACTCGACTTTATTATTTATGTCTTTGTTATTAACAATTTTATGCAAAAAATCGTGATGGTGTCAATTGACTTATTGTAGAAAATGAAGAGACGAAAAAAATGAGAGGTCGGACGACTCGATCAGACCGGGAAAATTGGAAAAAACCGTTCAAAATGCAGTTTTTTTAAAAGTTCATAACTCGGTTATTTTTTGAGTTGTGGCGTAGATCCTCCGGCCAGTATTACTTACTTCATTTTTGCGAAGATCAGGAACAGTCCGATGCATAGGTTTTGATCTGTGGCCATTTGATTATGTTACTATGCAATTTTCCAGCAGACCTGAATGCGACAGGTATGGTCCGATTTCAATTTACTGAAAAGATTTTGAAAGTAGAATTCTCATAGTTCAAAACGTTATATGTTAAAAATAAAGCTGAACATGACGAAAAACGGCATAGCGCGTGAGAGTAGTTGAAGAGTGGGGGTTTACAATTATTATCTGACAACGTTTAGAAATTACTGTCACGTTCAAAATGCCGACGCCTTCGAATGTCATACTTCTCCTTGCCTGGGTGAATTTGGCAAACTTCAATAACTGTCTTATTTTCAATAAAACACTATGTACATTTTCGCAAAATTAAATTTTATATTAAATTCCTTTTTTATTTTATCAGTATAACGATTCCCTCTACCTTAACAAAAATATTTTGCAATAATTTAGGTATCAACACACGTGAAAAAATCGACAAGCGAGTTATTTTGACGTATCCATATCAAAAATTATGTGCCACCTTTTCTGTTCATTAGGTTTGTAGTTTCCAATGTTGATATCCGAAAAGACATTGAGGTACGAGGTAGTAGACTGATATCAAATTTGACTTTGGCAAATGGCATTATCATTTTGGTGAAAAGGAGTTAATTCACATAAACAAACAGTTATTGTAAATAATACAATTCAACGTTATTCAATAAATACAAAAATCAGTCTAATCATGATCAAAATTCAATTTACCGAGATAAATAATTGATAATTATAAAAAAGAAGTAATCTTTGATAATGCTCTATGGTAGTTCAACTAGTGGCATTTCTGGCACTGCGCACTGGCATTCCATGACTTTTATTTTGTTTTGAAATGGTTAGTCTAACTTGATTCTTCGGAACAATAATAATATTATATTGTGCTGAAAATGAATGAGACCAGACCTTTTCCCGATAATTCTGTGTGCAAAAAAGACAATGATCATAGCTCTGGAGATGAAGATTGGTCAGAATCTAGTTATAATAGTTCATATTATTCCGATTCTGATAGGTAATTATAATAATTTGTATGAATGTATTCCACTACATTATATTGTTTTAAAGTTCAATACCTGATTGGGATTCTTCAGTTGACGAAAAAACCGGTGAGGTTTTGTATATAGAGTGCCATCCATTTGTTACACAAACTATTCGAGATGATAAGAAAGATAAAGAAAAAATCTTCTCAAGGAATCAGAATAGACGTAGTACTCGAGGGAAATTCTTACAATTATTGAGAAGGAGAGAAAGTAAAAGATACAGCAAAAGAAATATTAAAATGCCAGAATCTGAATCTCATAATACTAACAAAGTAAAATTTCAAGATTTTCAAGAAGGTGAAGAAAGAGAAGTGAATCTAAAAATACGAAATGAACCTACTCATAGAGGAAATAATATAGTTGAAACATTTCTTGGTATCAATGTTAGCACTTTATCAGATGGAATGAGACTAATGGTTGCTGGCTTTTTGCAAGATAGTTATGCAAAGTATGAGAAAAATATAAAAATTGGAGATTGGTTAAAAAGTATTAATGGTATAGAGGTGAATTTTCAGAATATCAATACAGTATTGCAACAGTTATCAGGTAATAACATTCATTGATCTAAATATTAGGTAATAATATTTTTCATTATTAGACTCAATATAAGTTAGTCTTAGATTTTGAAAAGGGAGACTTGGGAACCTCATGATTGGTCTAGAAAACTTCTGCATTATTGTCTGATAATTTCTACCATTGTAAATTTACGAGATTCAAGCGCATACCTCAGCCAATTAATAGTTGGCGATAATGTTATAATTCTATATTAATTATAAATTTTTATTATTCCTTATACACGTTTTACATAATAATAATAAAAGTCATTTAGTAGTAAATTAAATTTTCTTGATGTTCAATATTAATACTAATATTATTAAAAAAAAGGAACAAACCAAACAAAACAGAAGATTATATTTTTGCCATTTAATAGAATTTGTGTGTCACTACACTTGGCCTACTTCACTAAGCTAGAGTAGCATAAAGAGAATAAGGAACCTTTATACAGCAGCTATTTATTTGAGAAAAAGTGTTTTTGTTTTTTCCCTATCTCTACAATGCTTCATGCTATCAATTATTTTTAATTTGATAATATTGTTATACATTGCAGGTAAAAATGAACTTTTAATAAAATTACAAAGAGTTGCTGGCGTGGAAGTCACCAAAGATCCTCCAATGAATGTTTTAAATAATCAGTCGGCCTTTGTGAGGCAACTTACATCTTTCACAACAGAAGAAGATGAAAATTTTCAAGAGATATTGTGCAAATATCCACTGGGCTTCGCTTATTTAGCCACAGATAAATTGGATGAAATGGGTACCGAATATCAAGATGTAATTTATTGTTATCCCAGACCAGTACAAAAAAATACTTTATGCAATTCTAAAGGAATATTTTTAACACTGAGCCATTTGTTGGAAGATATTACTAAAACCACTACTAAACTCACTTCACTTTTTTGTGATAAAGTATTGTGTAACGTAACTTACACTCAGTTTGAAAAAAATCTGTTTTTGCTAATGTTACCTGAAACTTGTGCAAAACCTGAAGAACTTCAAGCAATAGCAACAGAAATCTCACGAATGTTAATATTCACATATGATAATTTTGAAAACTGTTTCAAAAATGATAATATTCAGCAAGTGGATCACATATTTTCAATGTTTTTCACAAAAATGTTGAATGGTGGCTTGTGGACGGGTGACCTGAAATTACAAGATGGAATTTCTGTTTTTCCTGCAAGTGATCATATGTTTGAAGATATTCTACCTGCTGTGTGTACTTTAGATTTACCCAGTGAAGCGATGATTCAGATTGAAGATGCTTTAACGGAATTGGAAGCCTGCGACTATAGGGAATGGGTAAGTGAGATTTGTTTATGAAAATATTTACACAACTTTATTTATTTATTTTTATTTTATTTATTTATTTACCAGTTTTAAAATTTACATGTAATATACAAAAAAAAAATAGAATTGTACAAACAGCAAATCCCACAGAGGGATGTTATCCCGGTATGTGGACTGGCGCAAACTTAAAATTAACATAAAAATAAACTACATTTTTTCAAAATTTCAAGTAATATCGCATACAACTTATTAATATTTATTATTAGTGCTTGTTATCATCTAGTTGATTTTTAACCAATCAAGTAACTTTTTCTTTAAATACTATTTTAGATAGTGACAATGTTTTCATATCATTAGGTAATAAGTTAAACGCATTGAGAGCTCTCGTGTAACTGTTTTTATCACTAACTCTTTTCATAGTTTTAGGCAATACAATATATTTAAATCTAGTTATACTGCTTGATTTCATGTATTCTTCTCTAAAATATTCATAATAGTAAACCAATTGATCAATTGACGGAGGCTGGTGATCAATTTCAAATCTGTTTTTATTTAATATTTTTAAAATTTTCTGCTGAACAGACTCAATTCTGCTTAAATTGTTTTTATAAGCACCACCCCAAACTTGTTGTTTTATATTTCATTAATAATCAGTATCAGCCCATGTAGGTATAAAGTTTTGTTAATTTTCATGAATATTTTTCATCAGCTCTACAGTACCATTTATGAGTTTAATGTGAAAATAATCCAGATATATATATTTTTTTTCAAGGGACCTACACTTTAA